>QLTV01003971.1:1845052-1857214 GCA_003457575.1 Thermophis baileyi
ACAAACAATAGCAAATAAAACACTCCGAAAAGCAAAACAAATTAAAGTTTAATTTGTGTGTATTGTTTAATGGACTGTTAAATTGGCCACGCCCACCCAGTCACATGGCCACCTAGGCATGCCCACCCAGCCGGTACAGCCTCCCAACAGTCTGATGGACTGTGAATTGGCCCCATTTAAAAAGTTTGAGGACCCCTGCTCTATGTCAGAAAAGCTTTATAAGCACTGACCAGCACCTTGAATTTCACTTAGAAGTTGATAAGCTGTCAGTGCAGCTCACTAGAGCAGCAGTGATAAATAGGCACACTGAGAAATGAGTTCACTTTTAGCAAAGGATAAATTCTAAGAATTTGCCATGAAACTTCATATTAGTCTGTTAAATTGTTTAGCTGTATCTTTTCAGCAGAAAACGCAATTCTGAAATTATTTGGCAAGGATTCATCAACTTGAACAGGTCTTAACAAAACTTCTTTTCAATATTTATTTTGCTTCCATCCAGATCATCACTGCACTCTCTTGGAAGTAGAGTTTAAGTACTTTCATTTAAAATGAAAAACATAGTTAGTCGAACTCTGCATTACCCTTAGGTTTTTGTTTTAATTCTCTGGGCTGTCATTATCAGTTTAAGAAATCTCTTGTTTTCTAATAGAAGACAAGATGCTTATTGGATTTTAAAGATAACCTCAAATACCCTTGTTACAGTACTTTTCTTTATGTGCTGCATGGATTAAGATATATTTATTTATTAACCATTTTTACCCCCTACTATAAATCTGAAGGACTTTGTGGTTGATGAAGTTTGGCCAGTTGCATTCTTAGATCTACTCATTTTTACAACAACAGGCATATGAGCAGCTATTCTAGAGACTCATGCTATATTTATTTCCATATGTTCCATATGGAAATTCACAAAACCTGTGTACTTGCTGGTATTCTATGCAAGTTGGTGAAATAACATGACTGGTGGGGAGGGAGGGCCTCCTCAATCCTTTCTTGCAACTTCAGAGCATTATTGCATCAGAAGGAAGAAGATAACCATTTTTTTGTTTTAAAGAATTATTTTATTTATGATATTTCAGATTGCTTTCCCATAGCCTTCCTTAATTGTCATTAGCTGGTTGCAGTTGATTAATCTGAAGGTAAATCAGGCCTACCTTTAAACATACTTTCCCAGAGTTTAAAACAGAAGGGTGAGAGGAAACTTGAGATGGTAGAGAGACTGGCATAGAGCCAAAGTTTGTGGTTAATATAGTGGATCATTTGATCTTGCTTTGTTTACACATTTAGGTCTGATAGATATTTTATTTCGTATGTCTGAAAGCATGTAACCAGGGGTTCTTTATAAATTATGTAATTTCCATCTTCGAAAGATTACTGTAAACATAAAAAATAGCCATTTTAAACATTTTAAGTTGGTCATCTTTTTATTACAATTATATTCTGTCCTCTCCTACGGATTCCGAGAAATTAAAGTACACACATACATTCGTTATGCTAGTTTTGATCCAGATTTAGGAGGCAGAACATTGTAGGCCTGAATCCTACAATAGAATGGACCAAGTACATCAAATTGCCAATCAATCAATCAATCAATCAATCAACCAGCTTAACAAATGCATCATATGAAGCTGAATCATGATTTCATTTTAAACTGTTAAAAATGTGCTCCCGAACTAAGGCCTTTTCAGATGGTAGCCTTTACTAATACTCATTTGGATGCAATATACCAACAAGTGGCTTCAATTGTTCTTGATAAAAAGTCAGGATTATCTACCTGAGGATAGTTTAGCAACTTGGGCACAGATCTGCAAGGCGTGACACATTTCCCTCAAGGCCTGCCTCTTCTTCCTGCCCGATCACTGGCTCCTCACTTTCCCTCACATTTCTCTAAGAACTCCTCAGAAGCTTTTTAGTTTTGGATTGTATCTTGATGCATAACTAGCAGGAAAAAAAACAACAACACCCTGGACTGTCAGAAGTTTGGACAATCAGTTCAGCTGGGACAGATTCTTTAGCTTGCTAATTTCTGTTTATTTCAGCCTTACCTGCAAATAAATAAATAAATAAATAAATAAGGATTTAAATAAATTATTTCTACTACAACAGGAGGGTAATTACATTCACAAAGGCACCTCTGTGTCAGGGCTCTGTACAAGGAGCCAGAAGGTCTGGGAGACAAAGGCTTAACTTAGTCTCCTGCAGTGAATGCACATTGTCTGGTGGAGGGGGAAAAATGCCAGACTGGTGGGACCTCGCAGAATTCAAGGCAACAGAGGTACACCTTGTCTGAGAGAGTTATTTAATGCTTCTGGCACCTGTACTTACCGCCATCCCCTCTTTTCCTACCTTACAGGTTTAGAATTTATTTGGCATGTATAATTGTTATTTTGATCCTATAGCAATAAACAATAGGCAGCATGTCATTTCTTGATCCGTTAGCATTCTTCTTGGGTTTCACCAGCAACTTAACCCTTCAAATTCAGCCGTGAGACAACCTCTTTTTACACTCCTTTCTTCAAGTCATCTTATCTTGCTTTAAATGCTCCAGTTAAAGGTTTAAAAGTTGGAATTGACAAATCAAGAATTGGTGATTTGTTCTTGCTGTCAATGCCAAGTAGGTTTACAATGAATGACTAAATAACAATGTTTGCTTTTGTAAACTGAAATTGAAAAATGAATAGTTTTGAAATTTCGGACTTTGGCAGTCTTACCTATTTTTTAAATACAGTCTGAATAGAACGATTCGATGTCTTGCATATCTTGTATAAATACTTCATTTATCATTAGATATATACGATATAACTATATTTTGAAATATCTTCCTAGTTCACATCTGATTAGTTGTTTGGATTTCACATCTAACTCTCAAAAGATTGTCGACAAATTCTTCAAGTCAACTGCAAGCAGTAACATTTTTTTCTTTCATGATTGTTGTGAAAAATTAAATTGAATTAAAATAATGCTGGTAACTGGAAAGTAATGCAAAATATCATATCTCATTAGAAACAGAAAAGGAATTAAACAAAAAAATGATTTTCAAATTTTATGACCTTTCCTGAAATACATTTTTGTAAACTGAAATGAGTTGTATACCTATTCTATAAAAGCTGAATCAAATATAAAATGAAATTATGTGTTTCTTGAACTTCTACAAATACTTACTCTCTATATTATTAAACTTGTAGTTACTGTCATTATCATCATTAGTCATACACAGTAAAATCTTGAGTTTTTAATTAGTAAGTTACTGCTAATTACTACTAAATTAGTAATTAATTACAACTAATTAAATCTAGAAAGTTAAAGGAATGTGTTCACAATTTGTTCCATTATAATGTACTACTGACAACCCTCTCCAGACTCTAACCGGATAAAATCTACACCATCTTAACTTCATTTAATAATACATCTTCCAACACTGTATATGCATTATAAAAAAGTCAACGGTCTAAATAGCAGATAGTAACTCATCTAAAGACAAGGATGCTCTAAGATTCCCTTCTCATTTCGCTAACTTTTTTTATTTCACATTCCTTTACTTGTTCACCACAGCATTATTGTTCCTAGGGTTTTTCTCATAACAGAAATGTGGTCAATTTTCAATTCTGTAGCTTCAAGGGTGGATTGGATGCAAGATATAATGGATTAGATCCAATAGATCCCTCTTTGGCATAACCCAAGTAGTGACCCGAGACATTCACAGTTTAAATCGCCTTGGGAATTGAGATATTTAGCACATCTCCTTCCTTTTCACTTGTAAAAATTTGCCTTCCAGCTGCCATTTCCACAGGGGAAAACTGTCACAAAGCATCTAGGAAACTAACAAAGCAGTTCCAGAAAAGACTACTGTAGAGAACAAAATTGTGAAAGAAGTGAAGCAGCCAGCATTATTTAAAAAAAAAAAGATATCAACGTCAGTGTTTAGACACAACTGAAAATTTAATAGAATAATCTTGTTTCAAGTCCCAGGCAAGACAATCAATATTGCAGTGATCCAACAACCTTTGCTATGGATGCAGACGACGCAGAAGCAGGACAATTTTATGATAATGAGTAACTGTTTGTCAATACAGGATCAAAAAAAATCATACTAACAATATGAAAGTGAATTGGAATGCTAAACTGGGAAGTCAAATAACATTTGCAACAAAATTTATCCTCAATATACCAAACAAGTAGGAAACAAATTAACACAATATTGCCTAGAAAATTCTCCATAGCAATTCTCCATACTAAAATCAAATTGACTATATACCCTGCAAGCAAAAATAGAAATCCTGGCACTGACTAAAGATGAAGCAGACCAAAATCAATCTGCTATGAAAGTGAAGTGGTTGTGTGGTTGATATTTTGATAAAAGAAAATTAAGAAAGGTCAAAAGCAAAAGACAAAACATTAAGAAGACCATCTGCAACTAAGGGTTGAGCTAAAGAAGAAGCAAGGAATTATCTCTAAATAATTCAGAAATTCAGTGTAATTATCAAATGAACTATAAAGACATTTTTAAAAAATCTTCAAAATTATGGAAACCTTTTATACAAAGTTGAGCAAAATAAAAGATAAAGATCTACTAGACAAGAAGATACAAGAAGAGATTGAAGGAGTACAAAGAAGAACCTCACAAAAGAATCGCAAAATCAAATCAATGTTATATTGTACATAAAGATTTGATGACTGTACTAGAGCCAGACATTCTAGAAAGAGAAGTTAAATGGGCCTCAGAAAATACTGCTTACAACAAAGCAACAGGATAGAACTGTTTAAAACCTTATAAGATAATACCATTAAAGCATTGCACATTTTTTGTAATCAGGTTGGAAAACAGAGCCACAAGACTTGAGAAGATAAACTTATATTCTAGTACTAAAAGGATAACTGTTAAAGAATACTCAGACTACCAAATATCTCCTCTTAGATCATAAACCAGTAAGATAATGTTCAGGATTACAGATAGTCTTCGACTTATGACTGTAATTGAGTCAGAAATTGCTGTTGTAAGCCAGCCAGAATCACTTCAAAATGAGATGGCAGAAAATAAATGTAATAAATAAAAAATAAATGCCGTCCTTAAGTTGGTCACCATGTGACCATGGCTGATTTTATTACCTTTTTGCAGTGGTTGTTAAGCAAATGTTGTGGTCATAAAGCAAACATCATAGTTGTTAGGCAAATCCATTGTGCCCAGTGGGTATTTTTTGCCATTTCTAAAAACTGTCGTAAATCATGGCGACCTGACCATGGGACACGGCAGTCAGAAGTAAATGCGGGCTGTGTTCTGACCCGGCTTCCTGATAAACTCACACAGCACAAGTAGCGTCTCACAAACCTCTTTTTTAATGATAACGTCTGCTAATTGTCTTCATTAACAGTCATTCTGAGTTCAAATAAAGTAAAACAAGTCTTTTCTTTGTAACGTCTGCTAATTATTCTCATTAGCAGACGATGTGAGTCCAAGCAAAATTCAACAAGGCTGACGAAAAGTCTTTCAGGGAACAGCAGATAACACCCACGAACCTTGCTATTTGTTGGCAAACTGCCCAGGAACAATGTGCAGGAAAACTTGACGAGGGCAAACAGGAACCAAACAGAGGCTTGAGTTGCAAAGACAAAATCTAGAAATGAACGAAGTTGCTTCCTGCAACTTCCTCATTCGTGGTCATCCCTTAAATAGGCTATGGGAGTCGCCAATTATCCCCAAGCCTTACTCCCGAGTAGTCCTTCTTCTCTGGAACCATTCCTGCTTAGACAAGGTCTAGAAATGAACGAAGTTGCTTCCTGCAACTTCCTCATTTGTGTTCATCACTTAAATAGGCTATGGGAGTGGCCAATTATCCCCAAGCCTTACTCCCGAATAGTCCTTCTTCTCTGGAACCATTCCTGCCTTTTGGCAGCTCTGCGCATGCGCACGTTGAGAACAGGCTCCTCCTGTTCTTCTTCTGTCATCCTCTGGAAGTTCTGG
Source organism: Thermophis baileyi (assembly GCA_003457575.1). Lineage (NCBI taxonomy): Eukaryota > Metazoa > Chordata > Lepidosauria > Squamata > Dipsadidae > Thermophis > Thermophis baileyi. The sequence goes on from QLTV01003971.1 coordinate 1,851,012, forward strand.
AGGCCCTGGCTGAATCCCTGCCTCTGGCACCGAGCCTTCTCCAGACTCCAGGCCTGGCCCAGGTTCCTCCCCAGCCTCCTCGCTGTCCGACTCTGCTGCCAGCTGCACAGATCGCTGGCGGACCACAACAGGCTGGTTGCCAAAGGTCCAAAATGTGATCATAGGGAGGGGGGGTGCATCAGAATTTCCAGATCAGCTTGTAAGTACTTCTGGGGAGGTCCATCAGAACTTTGAATGATCACTAATTAATTGGTTGCAAATTGAGGCATGGTGGCGCAGTAGTTGGAATGCAGTATTGCAGGCTAATTCTGCTGACTGCCACCAGTTCGATCCTGACTGGCTGAAGGTTGACTCAGCCTTTGATCCTTCTGAGTTCAGTAAAATGAGGGACCCAGATTATTGGGGGCAATATGCTGACTCTGTAAACCTCTTAGAGAGGGCTGTAAAGCACTGTGAAGTGGTATATAAGTCTAAGTGCTATTGCTACCTGAACCTTATTTATCTACAGGAGAAGTTGCCTTTGTGATGTTCCAACTACATATTCAAGTGGAAAAATCATGGCCATAAAAATGCATACTTTTTCTGACAGTGTGATTTTTTTTGGCAATTTAATATTTTGTTTAAATATATCATAGTCATTTTTTAGTAGAAGATATTTAATGGCTAGAGTCACCATTCCTGAGAATTTTTGAGCCTAGAAGAAAAAAATAGTTCATATTTCAAGTTCTCTTCCATTTACTTGCACTTAGCTGGCATTGCCTGAGGACATAATCTTAGTTTGTTTTTTAATATTGACAACAGACATTCTCTTCTAAACTTCAGCAAGAGATTTTTTTTAAGTGTTACTGTGAGATACACTAATTTTACAAAAGGCAAGCTGTTCAATTCAGAAGTACAGTCAAAATGAATTTACCTTATAAAGGCCAAAAAATCCCAGGTCCCGCAAGACAGTAAGGGCACTAACACGTGGACCAGTTGTGATCTCTCCAGCCACTTGCAAGCGAATTTTAACAATTTCTAGTGGATTTGTGAATATCACTTGAGATCCTCCGGCCTAAAAAAGAAACAATATTGTGAACATGTTACCGCTTCAGCACAAAAAGAAGATAAATTATCCCAAATGCTAATGGAACAGGACATCATGTTCATTTCAGTGGTGCTTCCATGAGTTTTTTTACACTGAAATCAACAAAGGCAATGGTGCCGAGCACTTTGAATTGAAAGTTAAACGTGGGAATTCACTCCTTAAAAGCAATTATTTTTATAGATTGCAAGATTGCTTCTAAATGCTAGACTGAAAGACAAGGTAAAGCAAACAACAAATATTTAAATCTACATAGACAACTTAAATATAACTGGCAAAAGACTACAGGACTGGAGGAAAAAAGGCAAATTACTGGATTCCCCCACCCACACAAACACATACATGCAATTCCTCAATTTTGGCATCTATACAAAAAGTGCAGTGGAACACATGTATTTAAACAACTAATTTCCTCTGCTTTTCAAAAGTTATTGAACTGAAAAAATGTATATCTCAAATGGCATTTTGCAGTTGCTTCTAGTAGATTTGAGCACCATTTCTCTCTGCACAAGAGTAGCTCTATTTTATTTCATTTCTCCAAGCAATAGAGTACTACCACTGAACATAACAAATTAAAAGTTCCTTAATAGTTCTATTTGAACATTGGGTAATGATTTGGTCGCTTAAAAAGGCTACTTTGAACAACTGCTAATAATCCTTAAAAGAACATTTTGGTAGACTAAATATGTCATTGTTATTCCTATGTATAGCAACTGGAAAGCTTTGGAAATAAAATAGATACATAGAAGTAGTCCTGGTAGAACATTTAAACAGTCTTGATCCATATTCTTATTCTCTTGGTCACCTTACCCTCAGCCTTATCCTCCCTAGCCTTTGGAAACCTGACTGCACAGAGCAAGAATATAACTTTGTCTTTTATGCTAAATGGGAAGAAATGAGTACCCTTTCCTTATATACTATTTAATGTATTATTTTTAGTCTAGTAAGAGGAAAGAGAAAACAACTGTTACCTGACTTGGCCTAATCTGGGCAAAAGCCAGATTAATTAAAGTAATTAATTACTTAATTAAAAACTAAGAAGACATCATAGACCACAGTAGCCAATGCAACCTTCCTTCTATTCCTCTCCCTGAATGCCCTTGTTCCCAAACCCCTAGAGCAGGGGTCTCCAACCTTGGCACCTATAAGACTTGTGGACTTCAACTCCCAGAATTCCTGGCAAAGCTGGCTGAGAAACTCTGGGAGTTGAAGTCCACAAGTCTTAAAGTTGCCAAGGTTGGAGACCCCTGCCCTAGAGCAGATCTGGAAGGCTACTGGTGGAGAAATATTCGAATTCAGGAAGGATATTTCATGAAGGGTAGCTTTTTTCACTTTATTTACCATGTAATATCATAGTACACAATAGCACAGAGTTTCTAATAAAAAGCTACAGGTGTTTAAAATCAGTCAGTATCTCTTTTTGTACTTATAGGCCATCACTACTGCAGAGTTTATCTCAAATGACCCTTCAGGTGTGTTGGACTCCCATAATTTTCAGTCAGAATGGATAAAGGGCTCACTGATTGAGAATTATGGGATTTGAAGTCCAAAACATCTGGAGGGCACCATGATGGGAATATTGCCATAGCTGACATGGTCTCAGAAAAATTTTTCTTCAGACAGATGGAGGGAATCTGATACAGATGGATTACGTTAACAAGGCAAAGATTATACTCCATTTTTAAAAGTCTTTGAAATCAACAGTAATACTTGGGGTTATTAAAGGCCAAATCATTAGTTTCTGATGTTCAGCCAAATATGTAACTAAAAGTCCACTCTGGGCCACTCTTTTCCAGTATTCTCCACAATTGATAGGAGATTAGCCATTTCCTTCTATTTGATTTTAATGAGCTGCAACTGTGAGTATCATCCCTATACTGAAATAATTAAAACAAGAATGCTTCTACTAACAATATTCTTCCTTTTTTAAATAACAGCTTTGTGTCTTTAATATCTTAAACAACAGTAATCAGGTAGATAGCTAGGGGTTTCCATGTTGGCAACAGAAGAACAAGATAGATAGATGATAGACCGACAGACAGACATTAAAAGAGTATAAAACTAAGCAAAACTAATACAGAATAAAGAAAACAAAGAGAAGGAAAGACACAAAGAAAGAAGTGCAGAAAGAAAAGATAAAAAGAAGTAGGATTTCTATTTAATTTCCTTTGCAGCAAATACAAATGTAATTATAGTTATATCGTACACTATGGTTACACAAGGGTTCATTTTTTCCTATTACCTATTTTTTCTAATTATTTAAGGCACAAGCCATGTGTATTTTTTTCTGTTTCATATAAAAATTCTATAAAGAGTTTACAGTCACCTTTAAATGTAGATGTCTTTTTTTAAAATCGGAGAAGTCAACATAACCATCTCTCTAAATTCTATTATCTTCACCAACCATTTGCTTTATTGTGGATAGTATCAGAATTTCACACTTTTGAGCATATCACTGCAATTGTCAAATATCTGTGCAGATCTGGGCTGGAGTTTTCTCTTTTTCTACCTCAGAAATGAATTTATGCCATTCTGCCACTGAACATAAACTTACTGTCTACATGGGATTCTTGATTTAATGAAGCATGTTGTAGCAACCAGAAAGTTATTAAATTTAAGACTGCTACATAATGCGACTCAACAGAAGGCTGACAAAAGTGAAGAAATCAGCAAGGGAGTGCTCACTAGATACTATGCGCTTTGCAATCACATAGTTCTTTGGACAAGAACAAGAAAGCTCCCTAGCTAAAAATCTGGAAAATTGTTTCCTGTGACACACACACACACACACACACACTAATATATTTAATAAAAAAAACCTAAATAAATAATTTAATAAATTGCCTTTAGGTCTAGATAAGAAAAGAAACTGTAGGTAGAACAAAAATGGGAAAATGGGTAGTAAAATAACTTTCCTCCAGCTTGGTGCTCCATAGCAAGGACTTTCCAAAGTTGCAATGCCATAATGGAGAAAGTCCTTCCATAGATACCTGTACAACTGATCTCCCCATCTGGAGACACAGTGGAAAGGTCTTTTGTAGAGCATTACGAAAATAACAAATGAATTATATAAATAAATGTTCTGTCTCAAGCAATGGGCATTTATGTTCTTACAAGGTCAGGAGGAAAAGCATGTAAATTTAGTAACCCTAACCACTGGATATCTTTTGTCCTCTTAAAACTGAAGATAAATCTTACATATATGCATTTCTCTGGTATACAAATATACACATTCACACTCAACCAATTTGATGAAATGGAATATCTGAAAAGTGGAAAAAGTTTCAAGTTAAAAGGAAAATAACAATTCCAAATTAATTTGGAATGTTATGTAATGTTCAATTATTCATCAAATAAACATGAAGCAATATTTTATTTTCAATTTGTTTTTATAATTCTAATTTTAACATTTCACATAATTACATATCCTTTCTAAGCATCAATATTTAGTAATATATTTTGAGATTTGATAAAAAAAATTGTCTATGAGAACGCTGTTTAAATTTATGCTTACCTATGGAACTCTTTATTAGTCTCGTGAGTCCATGTTATCAATCAGTAACAGATTATTGCTTAATAGTGTTATTAATAATTATATAAATATTAATAATTATTAAGCCTTAAGATGCCACACAATACTTCTTGAGAAAAAGCAGGATAAAATGTTATAAATAAACATTCCAACAAATAGGAGCTCTGTAATGTATTGTGCAAGAACCTTAAACTGTTATGTTACTTTAAAAGAAATTACTTTGAACCTTCTATAACGTACACAACAGGGGTAGGTTCTGGTTTTCTTCACTGCCGATTTGCTCAGTGTCGCGCCGCGCGGGCGCACGTGCAGTGCACTTTGCGCGCGCTTCATGCATGCGCAGTGCTTAAAAAAAGCTTCTGCGCATGCACAGAAGCAAAAAATAAGATGGCGGCACCTATGGCGCTGCCGAAAGAACCAGTTCAGGGGCGTGGCAGGCCTGGGTCACTGCCGGTTCTAGCGACCCAGGCTGCCAAGTTACTACCGGTTCTATAGAACCGGTCCGAACCAGGAGGAACCCACCTCTGCTACACACACACACACACATACACACACACACACACACACACACAAAATAATCTATGCACAACATCTACAATGTTATGTTACAACATTGCTCTACATTTATAAATAATAAATAGATTTTTTTATTCTTTTAATGTGAAATAAGGTTAAAAACTGAATGGGTTTCAGAATTTAAGGGCTACAAAAAACAAGAGTAATATCCATTTCTGTATGAAAGGTTAAGACAGTTTAAATGCAAAATTGTTTCTGTACTTTTTCAGTGATAATTCTAACTAAACTAAATTTTAAAAAACCACAAATAAATCACAATATCACTAGACACCTCTCGATGGCAGTATAACCTTGAACACATGTGTCTGTCTTTCTTCTTCATTCTTCCTCTGTACTCCCAGAAAAAGGGAAAAATCCAGGATATTCATCCTTTGTCTAAAAGAGCAGCATTCAATCATTTAGGGACACAATAGAAAGTGTTAGTTCAGTGCTGCTGTGCTGATTGTCATAATACAACAAAGTAAACTTGCTAATTTTCTTGGGTCGAGAGGTGTCCACAACTCAAAATAACTACAGAGAGAGGGAGACTTTCAAATCATTGTAAACCATTCAGATATGATGAAGTGTTGCATCCTAATGAAATGAGGTTCTTTTATTAACTTCCCATTTTCTGTATCTTAAGAGGCTACACAGAGGGCTAAAAGATAAAACTGCTAAAGCAGTGAAATTTAGATTTTATGGAATATAATTTTATTTTTATGCGAGTACAATATATAAAATATATTCTAAATTAAAGAAAAATATTTTAGTTCTATTGCTTTCTATCAGTAGATGAACAATAATTATTTTAATATAAAAATATGCATATCATTTAACAGCTGTAATCATGCCGAATTCCCTAGGCACAAACTGACTAGATTTATTCTGAGTCTATGTACATGAGTAAATAGGATAATAAATTAATAGTTTCAAAGATTTCCTTGGAAGATAAAGTCACTGGGAGTCAGGTTACACTTAAATTAGATATAAATGGATAGATGAATATATCTATATATATCTATATATATCTAT
>QLTV01003971.1:1857519-1891405 GCA_003457575.1 Thermophis baileyi
AACTTTTATTGCAATTTTTTACTGTGAGCACACTGGCCCACATTAAAACTGAAATTGAAATGAAACATGCTATATACACACACACACACACACACACACACCCCTACACACACACACACACACACACACACACACACACACATATATATAATAGATAGATAGATAGATAGATAGATAGATAGATAGATAGATAGATAGATGATAGATAGATAGAGACAGACAGACAGACAGACAGACTAGACAATAGCTCTATAGATTTTTTAAGAAATGAAAAATGAGTTAATTTATTAGTTTAAATATGTGATACCATGAGTATTTTGGACAAGATGTCACAATCTTTTTCCATTTTCTAAATAATTAAACTGTAAAGTCTCAATAGTTACTTCATGGATCCATTCATGTAATTTTATTTTTCAAAAACATAGAAGTAGTTTGCTACAGCTTTCTTTCAGAAATGCTATTTCTAAAATGATGCAAATCCTGTAAAAGAAATGCCACAGAACATATGGAAGCATGAGGCACCTCTTTTCCAACTGTTAAAGCAACTGCACCTTTTTTCATATTCATTGGGCTGCTTTCATAGATAAATCTGGATATCTCTGTGTTAGTGCATATAAGATTACATATGACGACTTTAAGTATGAAAAATAACTACTTTGTACATGTTTCTACATGTTCCAAAGTATCACTTTTGACAGATTTACACAGCTCTTTTTCAATTTCTGATTCTAGTTAATGCCTTGAGATTTCCTGGTGAAATCTCATCCAAGAAACAGATATGAAATTACTAACTTTAGAAATACAGAGAATAGATTATAATGCCAAGTTCATTAAAATAAGCACCATCACCCATTATTATATTATTCCCATTATTCTCAACTGCATCTCAACTGTGATCTTCTCTCCATGTTTGACCATAAGTACCTGAAAGAAAACCTTTTCACTTTGCTTTTCTACTGCACAGAATATAAAGAAGTACAAAATCAAAATGGCTGGATACATGGCAATGCTGTTATTTAAAACCAGAGCTGCAATACTGAGGAGCGCATTTGAAAAGAAAAGAATTTAAACTATCAAAAAAAGAATGTAACACAACTTAAGAATTTCTTGACAAGTTTTTCAAATAAATATGCAAAGGAAAGCCAATTTTAAACTAAAAATAAACTGTATTAAATAATACACAAAATCTAACAAAACATTACAAAATGTTTAAATCTCCACTAACATTGTATTGTTACATGGTATTATTACTGAGAAAAATAAGATGGAGACTTCTTAGTTTTAATTTTTAATGGCATATCTAAGTAGGAAAAATACTTTTTTACAAGCTCTGATCAGTTTGATGCTGTAAAAATAGACGGCTCGATAATTTTCATTTTATTAGATATAGCATCTTCAAAGGTGAAACCAAGGAATCAAAGGAAAACCTATTTGTTTGATGTTATAAAAGCATTTAAGTTGCAGGTTTGTTGGATATGTTAACATTTGGATCTGCCTTTAACATATGTGTGTTTTGACTGTTGGGAAGAATAGTAACATTTAATGATTTACAGACCTTCTGTGTTTTAAGTCTGATTCTTGAATTAAATCTATGACACTATTTCTCTTCATTATTTATTATGACAATTTCACAGCATTCTATGGTTGCACATAGCCGACTACAGCTAAACTTTTATTCCAATTTTTTAAAATTATATGTTTTTATATCTGTATGATATGATACAAATCTTTTGTTTGTAAATTACAAAAGAATACGCCCTATGGTCAATCATCACCTAAATTTCTATAATATTCTAAACCTGTGAAGCTAAAAGGCCCGATTGCCCCCACAAAAGTGGGGGAAAGTGTTTTAATAATTAATATATTTAATTAATCAATTAGTTTTAAGTAAGTAAAAACTAATTAAGTAAAACTAATTAAGTAATTAATTAGATCATTCAATTAGCCCTTTGCTAAATGCTCCCATAAACTCATGCATGTGAACTAAGCCATAATATCAATGAAATTTAAACCTGGAGAAAGCAATATTACTAGGCACCGACAAAGCCTATAATATTCTGCTTTGCAAAATAATATATCTGCTTTTCTTAAAAAACAAAAGGTTGCTAGACTGTGGTGAATAAAGCATTTTTTAATTTAGACTGAAGATAAAATCAACTCACATGACCAGTTTTGACCCTGCAAAATGTGCCAGAAGCTACGAAGCTCATCCCTGCCATAACAAGCATCAGCTGATTTCAATGTTGTGTCTTTTTCCAATTCTGAAGAGTGATTAAGTCAATAAAAAAAACATTCCAGGCTTTGTGGGTACTGAAATTACAACTCTGACAAATCCAACTACCTAAGCCAATATTACATATGAAGTAGAAGCATTCCAGACTGAATGTAATCTTGGCTCCTATAAAGAAGTTAGTACATACTGTATACTAATTTACATACACATAACTTCTCCCAAGTTCATTTTCCTGGCTTTAAAAAGTTTTTATTTGATCATCGTTGAAGGCACCTACCAAATGAAGTAACTTATCAGATCAAATGAACTAAAGAGTTCATTTTTTCAGTCTACACTTGGATAAGGACAAAGCTTTCCAAGGAAAAAAAGCCACAACAAGTATTAAAGAGTTTTAATCCTCAGAATATTATAACTCAAAATGTAACCATTTACAAGGCTTATGGGTCACTCCAATCAACCAACTCTAAATCAGTTATCCATACAAATATGTAATTTAGAGTAAAATAAATGGATAAGAAATTTAAGATTAAATTCAATGTTATAAACAACCGTATATATCAGGAATCAAACATTACAAAAAATCAATTCAATTAATTAATTAATTGTCTAGAAAAATAGTCACAGCAGGCCTCCCTGTGAGTCCTCATGACATAGTCAAATCATTGTTTATTCATCGTTTTATCACTGAATCTCGGAGGTTCAATAATGGGGATTGGCAGTTGCAAATATAAGGTGAAGGCACATAATTCTCAAATGTCTCTCACCCTTGCTATGAGAATAATGTGGCAGATTTAGATGACACTGTTGTATGAACTACCATGTACTCACAAAAAATGGCAATTCCACATAAATGGCCATGTGGAAGCAGTACTGGATAAACAGATGTACACAACGTATTATTCTGTAGTGCTTCTTATAGGATATTATATAAAAATGTTGTTTGCAGTTTCAACATGATGGAAATATCATACATGATACATGATTATTTTTAACTTATCTGCTATGAATGGGATTTTTTTTAAAATTGAAAGAAGTTCATATACAACATAGCCAGGCAACATAGAACTTAAGATATTGGTTTTCACTTTTATTTTTCATCTATCTGTTGAACGATTGCTGGAGACATATAGGTTCTGCCTGTTACTTACAAAAACTTCAGCAATGATAAATATGTATCTCCGTCCATATATAAGCCTAGATTGAAACATTTTATATTATTAAATATTTCTGTTCTGTTCAAAGTAGTTTAACCAAGGAAAATGTTTCTTTCCAAACCTCTTACACAGGTGTCTTGAGTTTTAAAAAATCTGCTATGAAAAGGATTTTTTTTCATTGAAGAAGTTCATATACAAGATAGTCAGGCAACATAGAACTTAAGATATCGATTTTCACTTTTATTTTTCATCTATCTGTTGAACAATTGCTGGAGACATAATGGAACTTTAAACTTACACCTACAAAGTGCGTGCTTTATCACTGGGTCTTTCTTTACCTACTTGACCACTATGACATAATTAAATGGAATCTCAGCTTATCCTGAGGGGCTTCTGCTCTTTAACAGTGATCCAAAGCTGATATTGATGAAATGAACTTATCCAAGGTGGCAAATCTCCAGGGAGGTTATATATAGCTATTTAGATAATAGATGCAGATGTAAGAGTAAGTACTACCCTGTTTTCCCCAAAATAAGACATCCCCTGATAATAAGGCCAATCGGGTTTTTGAGTGCATGGCAATAAGGCCAAGCACTTATTTCAGGGTTCAAAAAAATATAAGACAGGATCTTATTTTCGGGGAAACACGGTATGTTGATTCCCAATTCCTTTCACAACATTCCTAAACAGACTGGCCTTAAGTTCCTTAAGACTTCCCAAGTAACTCATATTAGGATATAATTTGGCTCCTAAAGCCAAAGAGGTTTCAAATGAGGCAATTCCATCAGGAATTTCACTATCACCCAATCTATTTATTTACACCACAGATAAAGAATGGCTGCATTTAAATCAGCAATGCAATTACAACATCAAATCAATTCTGAACGGAGAATTATAAAAATACAAAAGATTAAAACTGTAAATTCCTCTCCCCCCCACACACACTTTTTCATACCAAAACTTTAGACAGCCTAAAACACTCTGATAGGAGAAAATTAGGAACTTCATGTTGGAAGTTCCAAATAATTTACAGAAAATCCAGATCAATCTATCAGATGTCTAATGATTTAAGCAGGTTACGAAGCAGTTTAAAACTTAGTATACTAAATAAAACTTTAAAAATGCACAGCAATTATTTTTTAATAACCTTAAAGATGAGAAACAATTTAGAACACAGATTCAATAAAGTAATTTGCTCAATAATCAACCTCCTATACCAAAATGATCTTTTAAGATTCAGGGGGATCGGGGGGGGGGGAGAAGGAATAATGGAACATGCTATCACCTGCATTAGTACTGTAGAGTTATGATACAAAACCTCTCCAGTTTTCTAATGAAGAAAATAGTTTATGAAACTGTAGGCAACTTCTTCAATGGAACAAGCAGTTTTGTGGTGGTCTCAGTAATCATCCTGCAAGGTGAGGTCCCCAATGATTCAAAAGTCAATAAATGCCAAATCCATCACAAAGAGCAAAGTGTAATTGTTCATGTGACACCAACTCCATATTTAGAATTCCAGGACAATGTATCTCTTGAGCTATTGGAAAAGCTGCTCTCTTTTCTAGATAGCGTAGATCTTTAAGATTAACTAACATATTGAAATTAATATTGGATAGCAGTGGATAGTAGAATAGAAGAACTGAAAAAGATAACAAAATACCAAAATTGCATTATGGCCTAAATTAACCATGGTGATGCCGTACAAAAAAAAACTTAGACCAAATTCAGAGGTTATTCTGAATAGATATTTAAAGAATTACTATAAATTAAGTAACTATCTTTTAGCCTTTGGATATACAACTCTTCTAGACTAGATTAGATGTGACTAGGATGAAAAAGTGGTAAAAGCCAAGATAAAAATGAAAATGTGGTTTAAATTTAATTAAGTTAAGATGGTGGAGGTTGTATCTATGTCTTTCTATGCTCACCTGCAACTATTGAACCCAAGACTATGTCCCTCCTGCATCAAATTGAGTTCAATAATTACAGTCTCATTTATCTTTCACTTTGGACTAAAGTTTAACCAGAACAAAATACACTATTATTATTTATCTTCCTTTCTTTAGGATGACAAAATTGAACCTTAAGGAAAGGATTCAAACCACAACCACCATATCATGATCGTGTTCATGATCCTAATCATCATTTCATCTTTTCTGGGATGTTTTTAAAAATATTAAGGAAATTTAATAAAAATATACCCGCACCCTCCCTTCTAAAAGAACACATGACACATAGCTCTGCAATAACTTTTCTAAAACAAGGATTCCTTCACCAAGGTTAGGTTCTCTATATACAGACCAATCATCAGGTGCATTTCTTAAGCTTGTCTTACAACAGCCTTTCCTAACCTGGTGCCCTGCATTTTCTGCAACTCAATAGCATGGACACAAGCTTTGTTCATGGGAAATTATAAAAGCTGGTGTACAGCATATCTGTATGCCATCATATTGGGGAAACTAATTTAGAACAAGCAGAAAGATATACATTATGCAGGATCTAGCTATCTCAATTCTGTGCATCCAGCTTTGAAAAAGATACATAATGAAACAAGACCACCCACAGGGAGCCAAGCCTCATCCTATCTACCTGGCAGTGATCTTTATTTAAACACTTCAGTTCAAAGGAAGTCTTGGGCTGTTTGCCATCAAACATCTACTGCCAGGAAATTATGAAGAATCACATAATTAATTTTAGAGGAAAATGCCAGCAGAGAGTTCTAGTAAACATGGTTTTCAAAGAGATTGCTCTTCTTCCGGACATAACTTACATAGAACAGAATACATAACATTGCTTATTTAGGAAAAATAACCCCAGTGGACAAGCTACCACAATGAAGGTAATGTACATAAAAATAAAATAATGTAATAATATTTTAATGTTACTTGGGTTTCATTTGATAACTTTTATTCTACATCATTTAGTTTTTTTTATTTTATTTTAATTAATTCTGCTTATAAATTGAAAAGTCTATAATTTAAAAAAACTTTTAAAAACTTTAAAATACCCCTCCCTTAAATACTTCTTCAGTTACAGAGCAGGTAAGCTATCTGGCAATACATGACAGGTCATTGATCAAACAGAGCATCTCTTTATCTAGGGTGAATTGCAAAAAGCAGCTAGGTCTCTCCTATTTACATAACACTGAATAAATATAGTTGCACAATTACCTACATAGTGTGCTTTTTGGAAGAAAGAATGTACAAATTTCTCTGTTCTTATTAAGAGAGAGTTTGGTACAATTGGTTTTGTATTTCTACATTGTTTTCAGCAGGAATTTAACTGATTTAAAAGAATGACCTCATCGTTCTTATGACAGCCGAAATTTACCAGTGAGCTTGGAGCTCCACCAGCTCTTTCCTACCCACTGATCAAAGTGAGTTAAATGAACAGCACTCTGTCTTTAAAATGTCATTATCTTTAACAAGAGTTCATTTCATGCAAAATGGATTTATAATTGCTCAAACAAAATAAAAATCAACACCCTTCCCCCCAATATTGCACGTTATTATAGGAACTGCCATGGCAAAACTGATCAGCAAAAATAGTGCATTCACAGAATGGACTAGTTGTCTTTTAAAGTACACTTTATGAGTGTACTTTATTATGAAAACAAAGCAGAACATGTATAAAACATTTTAGCTATACTTTACATTAGAAATACATGAAGTACTTAAATTAATATTATAAAAACTATCAATGATAGAACAGCAAGGTTATTTCTGTAGTTTGTGGACTTTAGCAAGTCACATTTAGACCATAAAAACTTAGAGGATGAGTGAAAAATGGCAAGAAGAGGAAGAAAGGGAAACAAGATAAATATTATAATGGAAGTGAGAATTAAACCAGCTTTTAGATGAATACAATGGTAAGTAACTATATCTATAACCATTTAGACTTCAAAATGCCAAGCAATCCTCCAACACAAAATAATTATTAAGCCACAGGTTTTAAAAACACCAAAACTGTCCTCCCTTCCAATATTACATTGCTGCCATTAGCTTATTAATTTAAGAACAGCTTGATTATTTATCCAGTTTGAATTAAATCCTAAGCTTTGTGGTTTGATTTATAATTGTGTTTCTTTAACATCCTGGTGAAATCGAAACAGAATACTTACACAGCCCCCAGCAAGAATTTCTGCTGGAAGAGGGACAGAACCATCCCGTTGCATACATTTGTCTCTCACAAAATCATTTACCTTAAAAACAATTAAAATAAACATATATAAACTTTTAAATTTAAAGTGTCAGTATACATTTTCAAGTATAAATTTTAAGTTTATCAGCAATAGCGTGTGTATCTGTGTACTTAGGGGTTTTATTCACCTTGGAACAGATTTATAGCACAAGAAGAATTCAAATATGAAAAGGTCCACACATTTCTGAATTGTACTTCAAAAACATACTATTAGTCAGTCTGAACTTAATGCTTTCCACAAATATATTTTGTAGAATTAAAATGTTAAAAAGAAATTTTATTTTAAGCTATTACAATTTAATATTTGAACTGCTGTTTATTGGCAAGTTAATATCTTAACAATTCTCTTTTTCTTCAATATTCCAGTTAAATGGGCAATAAAGTAAAAAAGTAGCAATAAAGTGCTCAATCTTTAAAGTGCTCAAAGAATCTTTCAAAAGAATCAAAAGAAACTAAATCACAAACATGTAACCAACATATTGTACAAGTATAGTTTTTCCCAAGCAAAATATACCAATGCATACTTTAAGCATATAACCAAAATAACTCTTTCTACTGGAAATTGAAAATAATATATTAAGAATGACTCAATGTTTTGCTCTGAACTTACAGTAAGCTTTATGGCCTTTTCTGGAGCTACCCCCAGGAGCTGTGGCAGAAGACCTATAAGATATAAAAAATATAGCAGTTAAGTTGATAAAGAAATAGATTGTTATTAATTTTGCTTCTTAAGGGGAATGGCATCTTAAGAGCAATTTTCAATTATTATGTTTAGCAAGATTATCTGTGTGGATACTATATAAAATACCCTTTACACACACACGCAGACACACACAATTCAGCATTGCTTTGATTCAAACAAAAATTATATATATTTAGAAATATGAGAAATGATAAAAATAATTGAAAACACTCTTATGTTTTAATTAGTTTTGTTTGGACTCTTATAAAAATACTGTATTAGTTCTTCTTACCCATATCTCCAAAACCAGGAGAATAAAGTGGGTGTCAGCCCTGAAGCCATTTTTTGGGAGCATCTTCAGGGCTCTTATACTTAGTCTCCTCTTTCACAACTACATAAAAATATACACAAAATAGATCCGAGCATTGTGGCATTTATTTGCATTGTGGCATTTATTTATTTATTTGAATTATGTTCTGCCTTTCTATTATAATGAATACTAAAGACAGCTGATAACATTTCAAAAAGACAAAAATTAATACTAAAGTAGCTATTATAATTTGTTTTTATAATAAGTGCTGTGCAATACAGGTTGTGTAAAAGGAAGCCATACTTCCAAAATCCGACCTCATTTTTGCGATAGCTCCTCATTTATCAACTTCTAAGATGCAGGCAACCTGATAGTCTCCAGATTTCCACATGGAAACCTAACATGTTACAGTTAGAGCTGATGGAAGCTGACAGTCCAAAATACTAGAGAGATTAGATTATCTATTTTTGCTACAATGAGTGAAATTACATGCAGATGTGCTACTTGATAGTTATTACCAATATGCATATCTTCTACAATGTCCCAATAAATTTGGTGGACTTTATTCTCAAAGAAGTATGCATTGAAATGCAGTCTGTTGTGTAGAAAAACAAAATGTCACATCTGGCCAGTTTTTAAGGGGTGAATCTAGGTCAGTCCTTAGAATCTGCTTTTATAAGGATCATGTGAAAAAGATAGGAAATTGCTTTGCCTAAAACAACTGGAGAACCATTAATAATTCAGAACTACTCCGCTCATGTTTTGTCTTTGTCTTTTGTAAAAATAACAATTGTGAAAAGAAGGATGAAAAGCTTAAACCTAATAGAAACATGGCCAGGGATTGTCTATTGACTTTTGAGTTAAAATCTCCTGAGCCAGAATTGCATCATAGGATACTGAATTGTCTAGTCAAAATTTTATTTATTACTTTTAAGAAATTCTGGACAAATAATAAAAAAGTGAATTATTGAAACAGAGCAAATGACCTAAAAATGGGGAAAGCAAGAGAAAAGAACAACAATTTTTGTAAGACTGGAACTTTATACAGATAGTCCTCAGCCTACCACCACAATGGAGCCCAAACTTTCTGTTGCTAAGCAAGACAGTAGTTAGGTGAATTTTGCTGCATTTTACAACCTTTCTTGCTACAGTAGTTAAGTGAGTCATTGCAGTTGTTAAGTTTGTATCACAGATACTAAGTGAATCAGGCTTCCCCATTGACTTTGCTTGTCAGTAGTTCAAATAATGTGATCACGTGGTCCCGGGTCACTGTAACCGTCCTAAATATGAACCAGTTGCCATGCATCTGAATTTTGATCATGTGGCCTTGGCGATGCTGCAATGGTGTTAAGTATGAAAAATAGTCATGTCACTTTTTTCAGTGCTGTAACTTTGAATAGACACTAAACAAGTGGTTATAAATCAAGGACTACCGGTACCTATCTAGAGATTTGAAAAGAAAGAAAACAAATGACATGATTCATGTGTTTGAGGACTGAAAAATATATGGATAAAGTGACAGGTTGAAGGGATTTGTATAATATCTAAAAGGGAAGGAGGACTGTAAGATTATAATTATCTGCTGGAGAGAAGATTGGAACTTTCTGTTAGGGTATTTTATAACTTTAGTTTCTTTCCTTTTTTGCACCTATTCCTCCCCTCCCCCCCCTTTGGATTTGACTTCTACTGTATGCAAACTCTCAATAAATATAAATAAAAAAGGAAGGAAAGCAGATATGGTAAACTACTGAGCAGTCAATCTGACATACAAATAGTAAAATTCTAGAATTAGGGTTGGAATAGAGAGGTATTGAGACATGGATTCTGTATTCTTAAAAAGCTTCTATTAATGACTTGGGAAAAGAGAAAGTGCTGCAGATGACACAAAATTGGATAGGACACTTAATATTCTAGAAGACAGAAATAAGAACCAGAACAATCTCGTTAAGTCAAGGAAACAGACTGAAAGCAAAAGATTTAGAAAGAGAGAAATGGAAACTTATACACTTAAAAAATAGAAATGAAATACATAGGTGATACCTGGCTTGGTAGTAGTACTTAAAAATACCTTGTAGTTGATTTCTAAATGAATATGAGTTAGGAGTGTGAAATAGCTAAAAAAAAAAGTAAACAATTTTAATGGCATCAACAGAGGTATAGTTTCCAAATCACAGGAATTAATGCTTTATTCCTTTAATGCCTACCTCAAGTATTATATCCATTTCTGTATACCAAAATTTAAGACCACCTGTATTATGTTCAGGAAGAGGAACAGGGATGATTGAGGACTATAAATTAAATCCTACTGAGTTTGACAGGAGCATGAATGTTTTACCTAAGAAGGAAAAACTGAAGGATAGCACTGCTCAAGAACGGGAAAGGATGTCTATGAAAAAAGATCAAGATCGCTTTATTATAATCCCAAATGCAGAATACAAAACATTGGATTTAAATTATATCAATTATATAAATTTTAATAATCTTTGAAAGAGTAGAAACTTCGACTATTTAAGAATGGAACCAATTATCAGACAGGTTGGTAAGCAATCTATCACTTGATCCAATTGTGAAAAGCAGGATGAAAAGCTTGAACCTAATAGAATTACAGCCAGAGATTGTCTATTGACTTTGAGTTCAATAGACTCAAAGATCAAATCAAACAGAATTGGACAGTTTCCACAGGGGATGCTTCTCTATATCTTACTTCTGTAGTTTGATAGTCAAACTGGCTATTTCCAATACTTTCATCAGCCATAAAGAGGCAAAATGGACTGATGGTTTTGCTTAATATAAGCCGATTTGGCTATCAAGGCATTCCTTCTGCCAGATATATTTATGTATTTAGAAAGGCCTATATACCACTTTTTAGTTGACGTTCCAGAGTTGTTTTCAGGGCCAGAGTAAAATATACTAAATTTAATTACACACACACACACACACACACACACACACACACACACACACACACACACACACACACACACACACAGTGTATAAAAGAAATTATTAAGTATAAATTTTTGATATCTGCTTAGGCTTACATTTTCTAATACTTAATGAGACTTATCTTAAGAAAACAGCCAATGAATTTATAGGCTAACATGTTTCAAATGTTTGAGAAAATAAAAAAGTTTTTGTAGCTTTCTATTAGAATAACAACTCTAGGGAGATTGCTGATGTTTCATAATTTTGTAGTTTTATAGCTTATTAAACACAATTGATAAAAAGGATGTTTCTGCATCCAACAGAACCATGCTGAATATGATGCAAGCCAGATTAAATTCTATAATGAAGAAGAGATGTGGATAAATAATATGAAATGATGTGGCAAATCCTTGGCAGCGCCTCTATTAAGGAGTAATTCTTAAACATAATGTTGAGGATCTCGATATGGATGCCTCAATTGCATTAATTGTGTATGGAATAACTGTTCCTTCTTTCATTCAACGGGCCCAGATTTTTTCCTCTTTTTAAACAGCCTCCTAAGATCCACAAAATGGTATAATTCATGCTCATCAAAGAGAGAAAATTTGAAACCCCAGTACAAATACTGTGTGCTATGTTGTGGTAAATAAAAATTAATCATTCCAAAGACATACTTAGTTAAATCGAAGCATTTATATTTGGGATGCGTGCTTGTCCAAAGAAATCCTTTTTTTACAATCTAGAATTCCTGTTCAACATTTTTGCATTTTATATATAGAATAGCAGGTTGGATAAAATTCAGAACAATTTTCAAAACTTCTCATGCATGGATAAAAAGGAAAATTAGCATAAAATGCCCTGCGTTTGAACAACTTCTTGGATTAATATAATTCATAAGAATATAAAGGGAAAACATAGAAGGATTTTCTAGTACACCGTAAGATTGTTTCATTTACGATCATAATGATTTAAAACTAATTTTTAATTGCAAGTAAACGACAATGCTATAAACTGCAGGTTTTAAAATAATAGCCTGAAAAAATTCTAAGACCAACCAAATGTGCGAATTTAGAAATGCATATACACAGGGTAATAGTGTTCACATGAATTTAATACATTTATGATGTTAAATGTGAATTCTACTTTTTTAAAAAATGTGTGTACATGTGTTCAGTTTTTTGATTAGCACTATAGCAATCAACCAAAATCAGAGGCAGAAGATTTTAAAACACAACATTATTCTGGCATTCTATATCATGTACTCAGAAACCATCAAAAGCAGAAGAAAAGCAAAATAATTGAGGGGAGGGGGGTTGGAAATGAAACATTTGCCAGAAGGAAGCAGCTGTAACTCTGCAATAGAGCAGATGTTTTACATCATAAAATCTAATGTTCAACCCTAGGCACATTCAGTGCTTAAAAACACAGTAAAATGGCTGGAAAACAAAACTGGTCACAGTAACAATATTGCATTAATAAATCAGTGAACTGCTTCCAAGTAATATGGCTTCACACCCTTTAAATTTTTAACAACAGTGAGCTATTTTAAATTAAGAACTAACACCCCAAAATATCAATGCTGAGACTTTATAGGGAAGGTAATATAGCAAGCCTGGGAACAAGTTGTAAATTAGAAAAAAAACCTATACTTTACATATAATTAATTAGATTTAATCCAAAATTATTGCTTTTAAATCATGGAAAATAAATAACTTTTACTAAAAAAAGAAAAGAAAGAAAACCTGTTAAGGTTTTATTAAAACAAATAGCATATCATCTGCATTAATGATGATAATGGATGAGTCTAAGGTACCTAAGAAAGCATCTCACCCTAACAGGATTGGCCTATCCACTGGTGACAAAAGAAGGGGCATGCTGCAGACCCTGTCAGTCAAGGAATTCTGGTTGGCAGGGTCCAGGAGAAGGGCATGGTTTCCACCCTCTGGAATATCAAGTTTGTTGAGGTAAAATCTGGCTCTACCCTCTTGACCCTGCCATAAGAATCTAAAAAATTGGCTGTACCGATTGGCCATAGTGGAAATGATTAATGGTCTAGGATAGTGATGGTGAACCTTTTTTTCCTTGGGTGCTGAAAGCGCAAGCGCGCACTATCACATGCCCGCCCGCACCCACACCCATAATTCAATGCCCCCCATGCACCTCACCCCCCTGCACATGCATGCGTGACCTCCCCACGCTGCCCCGCCCCAGCGCATGCACGCATGACCCCCTGCTCCCCTGCTCCCCGACTTCCGGTAGGCCCATTTTTCGCTTTCCCCAGATTCCAGAAGCTTTCTTAGAGCCTGGAGAAGGCAAAAATGCCTTCCCCCTCCCCCCCGGAGGCCGAAAACGCCCTCCCAGAGCCTCCACGCAAGCCAAAAATCAGCTGGCCGGCGCTGGAGCTGAGCTAGGGCAACGGCTCGTGTGCCGGCAGATATGGCTTCCTAGACTCTAGGAAGAAGATCCCACCCCCCACAACCCACTGCATTCTGGTTTTAAATTTAATCTTTGTTCATTTTAATATTTTTAATATTTTTAATGTTTGGTTTTATAATGTTTCAAGGTGCCTAGAACTGCTTGACAATAAAATGGCTGGCATATACATTTAATAAATAAAGGTGTACTTTATTGGACTGTTTACACATTTATTGGATTATTGTACACTGCCTAGAGTACCTTTTTATGATATAGGTGCCATATAAATTTGATTATTAAATAAATAAAACAACATTTTAAAAAGTATATAATTTATTTGCTAAACAGTAGAAGTTACTTCAAGGACAATGATCTATTTAAACCAATGACTCTAAGAACTTTTTATTAGTCAAATAGAAAGATAAACAATACATTTTGAGACTAGATTCTTCCTGAGATTCCTATGAGACAAAGTTTAATTACATTTATTGTCAGACTCACTTGCATTTTAACATTTACCTCCTTGCTTTTTATTGTCTTTTTAAATTATAATTCCAATGATAATCGTATTTCCAGAATTGAGATAAAATAAATGCTCCTTCTAGGGATTTACTGAATCTGCTACAGCATTGGTGGATTTAGCATATTTCCCATGATTGCCAATGCTCAAGGTGATTTCTTTGTCTTTGTGATTTCAGTTTCATCCCTCCATCTACTGGTAGTTATATGGTCAAAAATGAAACTGCTGGCAACTCATTCATCAAGACATTAACAAATTGAACAAGGACACTACTTTTTGGCATGTTCAAAACAATTTTTCCTGCACAGATATATATAACTTGGGTCCTTCGCTACAAGAAAAAGATAGGCAATACAATTGATGTACCAGCTCATTATTACTGAGGATGATTTATTATGTTTTTTCTCAAACTACGATGTTGACCTCTTGATCACCATTGCTATATGTATCGTAGAAATATGTTAAGGGGAAGCTATTATTAACATCAGAGGACTTCAAATGTGTCTGACAGCAGGCTTTGAAGTAATTGTGCATTTTGCATAGAAGTGGCTGCTCTAGCTAAGAGAGACATATCAGACCTGGTAGGAGAGAGTACAATTAGCAAATGACAAAAATGCTTATAATCATATACTACAAAGGACAAAATACAGTATTATAATTTGGAAGCCATAAAAATTTTCTGGAATAGTAGAAGCAGTCCATAATATAAAAAAACTGAGAAGATTTGCTTTGTTTAACAAGATTGTTTTATTTAAATGTTTTATAAACTTGCTTATGTTAGGTTTTGTGGGGGGAAATGTCCAGAAAAAATACAGTATATTAGTGAGAAGATTCGTTGCTGCTCTTGAAATTGGGGTGAGGGGCCAGACACAGACCCAGTGAAAATACATAATCCAAATTGGTAACAATCAGTGCAATACAGCTCACATTTTGTAGCACAAAACCTAGAGAATGCCAAAAGCTCCCATTTGGACTCAAGATGGATGAACAAAACTAAGAAAATATAAACAGGCATCAAACCACTTGAACTAGAACTAAAACATCTGGATACTGACCTCTGTATAGCCCAAAGAATCCTTCATAACGTAGCACTTTCTTGAAACAATCAAAGCTACTCTTGTACATCAACTCTCCAACAAATGACCCAGTGGAGCGCTGGTTCTGCATTCGTGTTTTCACCAGATCAATTGGATACACAGCAGTGGCTCCAACCGCTGTTAAATAAGGAGGAAAGGAAACCTCTGTATTAAGCCTCACAGCCTCAGGTTTATTTAGAGTTCATAAACTGCATGAGGGACTAGACCATAACATAATATTTAATCCTCCCCCCTCTAACCTCCCTTACTTTTTTTCTTCCTAGGCAATATCATACTTTTCCTGGATTTCAAAGATTTTATTTTACTGCCCTTGGCTTTTATTTGAGAGGAGTAAAAAAAGTGAAAATTGTACAAGATGTTAGGGATTAATGGCAACAAGGCTAGGGGAGAACCTCTTCTGCCTTTCCTGGAAGCTCCCCTTTCAAGATCAATTTCTTTTGCTTGAGTTATGAGTCAAAACTGATGACAAAAAACCCCCAGAATCTGAACCCAAACTGCATGGGTTTTAGAAATCATTCATTTAGCAACCAGTCATAACAAAAGAGCTATTTTTAAAGTTAAATAAGGACAAGCCATATATCCTTTCTCTCTGTTAACTTTTTGTGTGATGAACAGATGAAAATAAGAATGAAACAAAGGACTTTACAATTAAGACATTATATATTAAGAGTGACACTATATAACATAGTATATATTAATTACTTTTTACACACACACACACACACACACACACACACACACGTAGTCTTTGACTTATAACAGTTCATTTAGTGATTGTTCAAAGTTATAACGGCATTGAAAAAAGGGACTTATGACCATTTTTCAAACTTATGACCACTGCAATATCCCGACGGTCACATGATCAAATTCAGAGGCTTGGCCTCTGCACATATTTATGACAGTCACAGAGTCCTGGGATCATGTCAAGGTTGACTCAGCCTTCCATCCTTCTGAGGTGGGTAAAATGAGGACCCAGATTGTTGGGGGCAATATGCTAACTCTGTAAACCGCTTAGAGAGGGCTGTAAAGCACTATGAAGTGGTATATAAGTCTAACTGCTATTGCTATTGCTATGTGATCCACCTTTTGCGACTTTCTGACAAGCAGTCAATGAGGAAGCCAGATTCATTTAACAACTGGGTTAGTAACTTAACGACTGCAGCGATTCACTTAGCAACTGTAGCAAGAATAGTTGTAAAATGGGACAAAACTCCCTTAACAAATGTCTTGCTTAACAACATAAATGTTGGGGCTTAATTGTGGTTGTAAGTCGAGGTCTTCCTGTATACACACACATATACATGTACGTACACACACACACACACACACACACACTTATCATATATACATACACACCTATTATAATAAGTGGTATTATATTAGTTGGCATATAATATGTACAAATTCAATTCTACCAGTATCACCATAGCAGGCCACGAAAGTAAGGTATCAGTTTTGCCAACTGAAAATAAGAAGAAATCCTCCACAAATATTAACTGGTCAGTAACTAATATGCTGCCACCTTTTCTGTTGCCAGAACAATGTGTCTGAAGTGTTTGCTATTCCTTGCTGCTTGTTATTTTATGGTTGTTAATCTTATTACTCTAAGCAGGCTGTAATCCACATAATCTCCTGAATGAAGTAGCATGTAAGTCTCAGTAAATAAAAGCAGAGAGCCAGTCTGGTATGATGGTTAAAGGAACCAAGCTGGAAATAACGACACCATAAATTCTAGTCCCCCAACAGGCATAGCTGCATGACCTTGGACTAGCCTCTCTGTCAATTCTAGGAAGAAGGTAATGGCAAACCACTTCCAAAAATCTTGCCAGGACTTGTACAGGCAGTGGTCAGTAGACAAAATGACTCAAAGGGAAAAATAATAATAATAATAAAATAAGCTATTTTTTTTAAAGGAACAGTAGCACTGAGATAATTTTGAATGTCAGAAGAGGAACAGCTTGTTAGACTAAAGTTTTATTGTTGTATTTTTACTCCCAAAGAAAAGAACAGGAATCTATGGTATTTTTCCCTCAGGTAAAAGAAAAAAACCTGCTTGCCCTGGCTTGTTCACAGTCTGAGTTGGGGACATTGGCACTATTCAGTTGCCTTTTGTCATGAAAATGGAGAAAAATATTTCAAGCTGTTCCTTCTGAGCATATTCAGGGGGCACTTTATGTGAATAAAGTGGAGGATTCTTGGGGGGGGAGGCTTGGCTGAAATAAATTCTGAACAGGAATACTGCATACAATTACAAGTGGAAAGATCCAGGCCCATTTGGATTTTAATGAAAAGGAGCTAAATGTTAAAAAGTAAATCAATAATCAATCCATCAGTCAATCAGGGAAGAATCCAAATAGCTAAGGTCAAATTATTTTTGATGCAATGACAATAAGCTGAAAAGCTTTGTGTGAAAAAAAAAAGGGATAATGAAGGTCGAAAGCTATGCAGAGAGGGAAAAAAGTCAAGCTAATATTTCTGTCATTCATTCATTAATTCACTAACCTCCAGCAACTGAACCAAGGGCAAACCTGTATGCAGATTCTGCTATCTGGATGAGAATAGGTCGAGCCACATCAGTTGGCGCTTGCTGCAAGATTTCAAATTTAGAGAAAAGGTTTGGGTTAGTGAAAGGGAGGAGGATGAGGAAGAGGAGAAGGAAGAGAAGGAAAAGGAAGAGAAAAATCAGATTAATATAGAATAGGCAATATTTGAATAGCAAAAAAGACACAAAGACAAACATTTCATCCTAAAATGTACCATTCTTGAACCATTACGACATGCTGAGCTTCAGTATGGTGGCTACAACATGTACTATCATGCTGGCTTGAGGTGCCAATGCAATTTATAATGTTTGTTTCATTTGGTGTAAAAAGTAAGCATTGTTCAACGGAAGCCAAAGTGGCCTTGTCCCCATAATTGTTGCTAATTTACAGAGGAATTCTTTCAGGTTTTGGGCTATTTGCACCTAAAAGAAAATCCAACTTGTCCACCATTATCTCTGTATTCCATTTACTATATATCTCATTTGCTTGAAAAGTGTTTTCTATAAAAAATAAGTCAAAACTTGGGGCATGACTGAAAATAAATGATTTTCCTCCACTAATTTTCATTATTTGGTTTGTGCAGCTCTGGGAATGTATGGGAAAAGAGTTAAAATATGCAAGGAACTTAAGGGAACGCTGCTATGAAGAGGTAGGAGGAATAGTTTAACAGAATAACAGAGTTGGAAGTTTGATGTCTTCTAGTCCAACTCCCTTCTCAGGCAGGAAACCATATACCATGTCAGACAAATGGTTGTCCAATCTCTTCTTAAAAACTTCCAGTGTTGGAGCTTCCACAACTTTTGGAAGCAAGTTATTCCACTGATTAATTGTTCTAATTGTCAGGAAATTTCTCCTTAGTTCTAGGTTGTTTCTCTCCTTGAATAGTTTTCATCCATTGCTTCTTGTCCTATCTTCAGGACAAGAATTTCATAAAAGAAATTTAATGCAATTTCTTAAATTAAACCAATTATATATTTATTAATTTATATAGCCAACCATCTCACTGAAAGTGGCAGCACACAACAATAAAATAAAAATAAAAATATAAAATACTGCAAACATAAAATATAAAAAGTCATATTAATGAATAGCCTAAAAATCAAAGATACCAATCCTAGGCAACAAGCGGATTAAAATGTCCACCTCAACAGTTGAGCCATCTCAAGAAAGTTTAGTTTAGTTTATTTTACAATTTATTGCAGCTTGGCCAATTATTTAATATTAATCAGAAACAAGACTTTAACATTAGAATGTATCTGTAACCAATAAAAACTGTTTTAAAATTGGTGAAATTAATAAAGTAATTTGACTTACATTATTAAAATGCTTTTTAAAGATTTATAAACTTATTAGTTGAAATCCATATCAGTGAAATTCCAGTTAGACATATGCTTTTTTTTTAAAGTTTGTTTTTGTTGCATAAAATTCTGGCATTTAATTTTCACAGTCAGGCAAAAGGAAGTTGTTTTACACTTGCTTCATCTGTCTTGCATTGTCTTCATTGATTGACTAAGAGTGGTTTCTAAGTTCCAGATGGGCATTATTCCTAACTTCGTGTGGAGAAACCAAATTGGTATATCTGTCAAACTCTATTTTATTCAAATTTTATTTTTCCAACATATTCATCAAATTTTCTGTTAGTATTTTCTACATACAAATTTTCAATATGCATTTTCATACATATTTTCCAACATATGCTCGATCTTGCGTGCAGGTTTCCCAGCATACCCATTTTTTGCACATAATTTTCCCAATAAAATGCCTTCTTATCCTCATCTCCAGTCACCTATGCATTTTTAGTTTTAGAAGATGCATTGCAATATTCAGAAAAAGAATAACTATCGAAGTATGATGGTTGTGCTTTGGTTCTAGGATCTGTATAGTTTGGGAGTTCAAATAAGTTAAAGTTTTTAACATTCCTGACCTGCTCTCGAGTTGCCATAGGCAGGGGGATGGGGAACCGAGCCTCGGATCAAGGAACTTGTACATCAGTCAAAACAAAGCACATTCCAGCCTACAATTGTCAAGACCGTCTCCAAGGACACCCACAGTGGCTGAAGGGAGTGATTTCTACAGTCCGCAAAATTGCTTTGTTGGGGAATGTGACTGATGACACACCTTGGGGGGAGGAGGGAAACAGGGTCAGAGCCAAGGCACATACTAAGTGAGGTCAGAGTTGGCTTCACTTGGTTCGTGCCGACATGGCGCTCCTAATAAATAACTCGATTTCTTTTGAAGCTTGGCTTGAGGCTCATGATTTAATTAGGGCATCGGTCAGAATCCTGACAGCAAAATCATATTAAAATATGCTCCAGATAAACTTCTTACCTATTCTCACATATAAAGTTTCCCAGGAGTTTTCAGATTTTTGCAATGCAGTGAACAGGCATGGCTGGGGAAAAGAGGATGAAAAATCCTCCTGGGTATGTAAAGCCTTTGTGACGCTTAAAACGTTTTCCCCAATTATAGAAACACTCAATTTGCAGCTTGTGCTATGTAGTTTGTAATGCATTTTTTTGTTATTATTTTGAATTTCAGTTGATCACACACACACACACACACACACACACACACACAGCCCTCTACTCAGGAGGCCTCACAGTGCTAGCTACAAGGATTAGTAACATCCATAGAAAATTTTGTCACAAGAAAGAAATATTGGATCTAGAACCTATCTCTTGAACAGAATATTAATAGAATTGGACATTTACAAAATACTTTGGAAATCATAGTATCAGGGACTAGAATATACCTTGGAGATGATATGTCCCATTTTTCTCATAGTACAATCCCCAAATATTGCTGCCTGACCTCTCTTTAAATATGCCTATCATACGGGAATTTACTAAGTCCTCAGGCTCCCCTTAATTCTCTCTTCTCCATGTCAACTTTTTTAACTAGCTGGATGATTGGTTGGTAGTTTTCAGTCTTCTTATCATTCTGGTAATTCTTCTGTAGTTTTCTGATATATTTGTGTATAACCAGGGTGGATAAAAATCGATTTAAAAAAAATTAAATCAATTTTTTTATTTAAATTGGATTTTTTTTATTTTTATCAAATTTATTTTTAATAAAATGCTTTTGAAGTAAAACTCTATCTAAAGATAGTTTTCTATTTAAGATACATTAATAATTTAGTTTATTCAGCATGAAATGGAGCTTAGTTATGTAGCATGAGGCTGTATATTCTGCAATATTGGGACTATCGGTGAATCAACAGCAAATCAGAGGAGGAGCCTCTGTGGGACAGAGATGACAGTTGCTCTTTAAAAATTATGCTTTAAAACGAGTTGTTTTAAATCAAGCCTTTTTACTAGTGATTTAAATTGACTTGATTTAAATCAAATCCACCCTGTGTATAACCCTAGAACCAGACATGACTGGATAGGGGAAACCCTTACTTTTACCTTATAACTGATACTGATTAGGCTAGTGCTATTATTTCTTGAGAAATGGACACTGAAGCATTGATTGTGCAGCCTAATTTGCCTTATTTTTTTATATCGGCCACATCTCACCATTGGCTCACAGTCATCATGAGATCTACTCAGACCAATTCTCTTACAGTAAGCTTGCATTCTTGGCATCTAAATGCAGAACTTTACATTTGTCCCCTTTGAATGTCATCTCATCATTTTTTACCCTATTAAATTTTTTTACAATATTGATTCTATTATTATCTATTACCACTTCTCCTTGCTTTATATTATTCTCAAGTTTAAGAAATAGCACAGGATTCAGTAAGGAATCCTTATATTTTATACTAATGATGTTGAGACAAATAATGAAATATTTTGAGGACAGTAACTTCAACATTGTTGAGCCAGCTAATACTAGGAGCATTCAATCTATATTTTACCATCTTGTCAACAGGGTTCATAGGAGATTTTGCAGTAACTGGTAGATTCTCTCCCCTGCACTCAATCAATTATTGCTCCTAATATTGACAAAGGTACATTCTAAAATTATTTTTAGCATTTAGTTTATTTTGAACTTTTGCTTTTATTATTTGTTATCATAGCTTATAGAGGGGCTGGAAAAAAAATTGAAAAGATGGTAGAAGGCAAGTCAATAAAAAGATTGTCACAAAACCCACAATTGAGCCCAGGTGGACAAAAACTTTCCTTAAATTAGAAATGAGGTTGGAAATTCTTAATATGATTTTTAAGATTCTGTATTTACCCCAAGGGAGCATTAAAATTCATACCAATCCTGGCTACTACTACTTTGTTTTGGCTCTTTCTTTAGTTAATATGTTCCTTCCATACCCCATATATGTCCCTTTTGAATTTCAATTTGTCAGAAAACTCCTTGTACATCATGGTTTTTCTTTTAAGTGGAAATACCGTAGAGTGTGCCCTCAAATTCAATATTTGTCCCATTGGTCCCAAACTTCTTTTGCCTTTCATAATTCCTAGCTATTGAATTCTGCCCAACCCTGGTGATATCTATAGCAGCTTCCAATATGGGCTCCATTTAATATCTCTAGTCTTTAATCTTTGGGTAATCTTTCATACAGGTTTTCTGAGTAAATTGTAAAAAACCATCTTCCTATCATACTTACTTCTGAAGCAAAGCTAAAAATATACTGTTGTTGTAGGGTGATTTTGGGAGGGAGGAGGCAGCCAAGTGAGGAGGGCCTGGCTCAAGGCCTATTACACCCAAAAATGTAGCCTGTATCAACTCATTGTGGTCAAACTGGCGTCTGTGCTCAGACTCAGAGCAGGGAGGGTGGGGGAACCTTCCAAGCTCTCAACATACAGAATTTGGTTTGACTTAAGTGATAGCTTTAGAAAAACAGAACTACACCCAGGTCTGTGTCAGTTTTCAATATATACAACAGACCAATATAAAAATTCAGAAATTGGCAAACACATTTTCATTGTTTTTTTGCATCGTATCATCTTCTAATACAAGAGCTCTATAAAAATACAAATTAAGATTCGAGAAAAAAATCATGTAATCTTAAATTATTGTAAACTAGTTTTGAGGGAGTATAGCGTACAACACAAAATGCCAAAATCCTATATAAATTTACCTAGCACTTTTGTTTCATGGTTGAGTGATCCAATTTCAATAAAGCAGAACTACTCAGTTTTATGTAATCCACAAAAACAGTTGGTATAGTTTCACTACAACAGAGTTGGACCTTTACATAAGAAAGGACTGCACAAGGTAAAAATAATATCTGCATCATCCTTTCTCATCTTGTGTTACCTGTCTCTGAGCCTCAACCAGATTGTAGGGCAAAGTTCCTTCTTCCAAAGGTGCAATTCTTTCAATATCAGCCATTGTCATACGTCTAGAAAAACAAACAATCACAAAAGTTAATTTTGCATCAACTAGTATGAAAAAATAAGATACCTGCAATGGTGGGCAGTATTTTGTTCAACCATACTGTTTTGTGTTTTTTTTTCCACAGCAAAGGGTAATTTCAACTTACCCCCGTGGCTCATATAAATCTGCTAACTGGAACAAGATGTCAACTTCCATGGGTGTAACCTGGCCAAATTTCTGAGCTGCCAGAACAAACTCCTCTGCAACAGAAGAAGGGGTGGTGGGTGTGGAATACAGAAGGGAAAACTAATCAAACAAGGAGACCAATCCACAAAGGTCCCAGGAATCACCAACATTTAGTATGAAACCAATATGCTGTAAAAGGGGGGGAAATACCACAAATGGTGTGCCTGCCACTGTGTAAATGTATGTTTAAATACTCTATCCATCGTGCAAAAAAAAAGAAAAACAGTCTGCCTTTACAGCTTAGTGCTAACAGCAGGATTTAGGATATTTGACATACGGTATCAATCAGTTGTGGGCCAGAATGGAAAAAAAGAGAGAGAGAAGAGAAGGAGACAGAGATGTGGAACGTTGCTTCCATGTGTGTCCCAGTAGGTTATATTAATGGAGGTTTGGCACTACAGAGGGAGTTCTCTATAAAAGCGGTTAGACAGAGCTGATAACATCTTGTTCCAGGCTTGTAGATCAGCTTACTGCAATGCCAGTACAACTTTATGGAATTCTTTAACAATCCTTGAAGGTCACTTTAATAGGCTGCCAATTTGGCATCAACCCTAGGAAGTTTTTATACTTGAAAAACATCTTTGCATCCACTGTTCACTCAGTGTGCAGCCCTATTTAAGAACTATGATCTTTAAAAATAAAAAGTCAAAGTAGATTTACCAGTTAATTGTAACCAATGAGTGCAACTGGAAAAAGGAAAGCACAAATAATAGACACATGGAATTCTTTTTATGTCCAGAAAATATTTTTATATTGTTTATCATGTGATACCAGATGAGGGAAGTGTTTATCAATGTTTACCTATCCCATGATTCCTTGAAAAGATGAGGAAAATGGAACAACACCCCCCCCCAATTCATTATTGAATTTCAACTAACCTTTGGTAACTTCCACTTTTTTTCTATGTCCAGCCAGAGTACTATAGATTTTTCTAATAAGTTCCATATTATTAAGAAGGCTATTAAATCCATTAAAATAGGAAAAACTGACTTGATGAGAAGTAGTACCTCCAGCAGCCTAGAACAGAGAAAGTAATGAGAAAAGCAGGAAGAGAAAAAAAAGATATTAGACTGAAGTTTATATTTCAATCATATAACTTGAATATATTCATTGTAACATGGAGGAGGGCTTGTGGAAGATTGTTAGTTTTCTAAAACACCAATGGAAGTAGCAAAGGATTTTTAAAATGCAAAATTAAAAAAAGACCATAATAGATTCTTAAGTTACTGAAGTTAATCATGACCAGCACACAAACTTTTCCCCTGTTCCAGTGAAACCTAAACAAATACATATGCAGAATTATAACAACATGGCCAGTGATAATTTACAGAGTTCAAGTTTCAATTCTGTTGCAGTCAAAAAAATATTATAGTGTGCTTTATTTCCTCTAATGAGCAAATATTAAAGGTTTAAAAATGCAAATAAATGTACATTTATTAGTGTACATAATTGGGGGGAACTATAAAAATAAAATGATATGATAAAAAAGAGAAAGGGGGAATGCCATTGTCTTAATATTTAAGTACAGAGGACATCACATAACATATAAATAGCAATGAAATATCTCTTAAGATTTTTCAAACTTTGCTTTTACAATTGAGTCATTGATTTCAAAGAAATCATATCTTTAAAATACATGTTTTAAAGATACCACTTTAATCAAACATTAAGCTTCCTTGCAACTTGAATATATTTTCAGTATCCATCAGACATGCCCAACTGAATAATTCTGACAGGTAAGTAAGGCATCACATGTTGCTTTTCCCAAAACACAGAATAGTTATTTTTTTGCCATAAACTGAGTTCACTTTTTAAACAAGGTAAGATAATTCCAGAATACGAATGAGGCAATTTGTCCATCAGTAATAATTTTGGAAAAATTCACATTAATGAAAAGTCTTGCATACAACATAAATATAAATGTCATGCTTCTTAAAATGTAAAACTGTGGCCCAGCAAATATCACCCTCTTTCTATGTCATATAGCGCTGATCAGCAGCTGCAGAATTATATAATACAAAAAGAAACGCTTACTAAATTGAATTTTTATAAAATAAATATCCTCAGATATAGAGAGATTGCAATATGGAATATTGCAAAAAAAATGTATGCATTTTCTGGGGTGGTAAAGTTCCCTTTTTATTCCCCCCCCCCTTGAAATATATATACAATTTCCAACATGAATGTACTTTACAATTAATCAGGCCATAGGCCTATCCAGCAAGTTTTCAATTACTGGTTCTTCAAAGTCTCAAAAAAAAAAAAAGTCTTTCTTTACACTCTTACCTGAATTCCTTAAACTGGAACCACAAGGATTGAAACTTGAACTCTCATGCATTCAAATCAAATACTCAACTACTAAGCTAGGGACCCTGAACAAAAGGAATCAGGTTGAACAGGGCTATGAAAACATTTTCAGTCAGAGGGCCAAATTCCAAGCAGTTACATGACATTCCTGCCACATATGGGCCAACAAATGTGAATCATGTCCACATCTATTTTTGTTGAAACTTAAAATGCAGTTCTATGACTCCTATATATAAATAGAAATCATTAGATCCACTGGACCATGTATAGCTTGTATAAAGAAAACTCCAAAAATCAAACGTGTAAATTTGAATAAAATTTATCAACATACACTAAAGTTATTGGTCATTTAGCCTATGCTTGGCTTCAGTGGTAAATACTGATTAATAAGTATATTAATATTTAAGATACATACTTCCATATGTATCCAATATATCAAGATAACCTCTTTAATATAATTTATTAAAGGTATTATTTTTAATATCAACTCAGATTTTGAAAGCTAAATAATTTTTGAATTAAAAAAAACCTCAACTCTTTGTATATAGAATTCATGTTAAATCTATTTTAGCAAGTTATCAAAAACTGACCATGCAGTTAATTCATGGTTGGTACTATCCTCTGCTAAAAATATATAAATTGTACCCTTTCTCAGCTTGGTTGTGGGGATTGTGCAGGAAGCAAACTATTAGTATAGGTTTGGTGGATATGCCCAAGCAGTCATTACATTTGGACAAAAGTATTTGAGAAAACTAGAAAGATCACAAAATAACCTTTGACAAGAAATCCAGTCACATATTTTTTTCCTCCCTGTACCTACTCTTAATCCTCTTTTTTGACTGATATTTTTCATACCATAAAATATTGAAAATTTTTGTTTTTGATCAGTGGTGCAAAAATAATTGACTGAAACATAAACATAATAGTAAAGAGCTTTATGACTAAAAACAGGTTTAATTAAATTTGGTCATTTATTTCTTAACTATTATAATGAAAGTTTCCTAATACATTAGCCTTGTTTACAGAAATACTGTGGTTAAAACGTGTATGTTAAATTAACTACATTTCTCCTTAATCTTACAAAAAGCAAAAAAATAAAAATAAATAAATAAAATTTGATTTTGTTTCATTTTTAGTTTTCCTTTTTAAATTCGGTGGGAGGTTTGTTTTTGTCATTATGTTTTCTTAGTTTAATTTAAGAGGTCTTATTTTTAATACAAATATTATACATATATAAACTATTTATATACAGTGTATATATGTGTCTTTGTCATTATGTTTTCTTAGTTTAAGAGGTCTTATTTTAATACTATTATATATATAATCTATTTATCAAAATACAGTGTGTGTGTGTGCATGTGTGTATGTGTGTGTGTGTGTGTGTGTGCGTATATATATATATATGTATCCCAGAGCCACCCAGAGTCCCTTGGGAATTGGGCGGCATAAAAATTTAATAAATAATAATAATAATAAATTTAATAAATAATAATAAATAATAATAATAATAATATATACATACACACACACATATATATATGCATACACACACACACATGCACGCACACACACACACACACATATTCAACATATACTGATATTGCTCTTTTAGGTTCTGACTAAAAGACACTATTAGCGGAACAATTTTGTTCCTTACTCCCCCACCCCCTAAAAAAAAACAAAATCAAAGGAAGAACAGAAATATAATACAGATGCATTAGAAGGTGGTTGCTATGTTACTACTGTAGCCCAAAGAAACTAAATGTGAAGCTGATGGTATATTTTACCTTTAAACTATGATAAATGGGCTTTATAATAAGTTCCTTGGTAAGCACTGCATTATTTTTAAAAGAAAATAAACCTTTGTATGTTCAAAGGAATTGAAATATATTGCTAATGAATGTACATAATTCTTAAGTCTGCATATGTTCATTCCTGTGACGCTAATTTTTTTCAAAGAATTTTGAATTAAGGACTTTGTGCACAATCTTATAAAAGCTTTTTGGGAACATTTTCTCCATCCTGTTCTGTAATTTCTGCATCTCAATCTGTGTTCTGATTGATGTGTTCCTACCAGGATACAATTAATCACTCTTTCATAAAGGATAAGGTTGTTTCAGTGTTCCACTTTTTGCTTTCCAATCTTACCAGATATGTGCTTTATTGGGTAAGTTGGCATGGACATAATTTTTCAGAAACATACAACATTCTATAGAGTGGCTAAATTTAACAATCTTTAAAAGCAACAGAAATCTTTATAATAGTACTAAGTGTGAAATTGCTATGTATGCTCAGAATTCTAAGTGATAGAATGAATGATTAAAGAAAGAATGGGCGAGTTTGCCTAAAATTAATAGAAAAAGCAATTAATTATGACTCAAACTTTCCTAACGTAGTGTTATATGTATTATATCTTTTGTAAACAGCATGGCAAATGAAACTGTGAATTGAAAAGCTAAGGGTTATAGGCAGGGGTGGGTTCCATTTACCTTCCCTACCGGTTCGCTACCAGTTCACCTAAGTCACGTCGGGGAAACGACCCTCTGCGCATGCGCAGAAGTCTCTGTGCATTTGCAGAAGGTTCTTTGCCAGCTGCGGCGACTGGAGGACCGGTTCAGGGGCGTGGACAGCCGGCCATCGATGCCGGTTCAGCGAGCGGGTGCAAATTTCCACCACCGGTATGGGCGAACCAGTCCGAACCAGCAGCAACCCACCACTGGTTATAGATAAATTGGCATTATAGGAGACCTGTGTTAGTCTACACTTTTTCCAAATAATAAATTTTACTTAAAGCTTATGACTTTTATAAAAATTTGTAGTTGGGAAAGATGCTACTAAACTCCTTCAAATAAATTGGCAATAAAAAAGTCTTCCACAGCCATTTTGTACCTTCTACAAATAAAAAGCACACTGAAAAAGAGTTCATGCATTTACAAAACTCAGTTGTGCAATCCAGAATTTCCTGAATCATAAGCACTAGTTTCCATTTCGATCATTTGACCTTTTAACGTATGGAAGAACTAAAAGACAAACTGTCAGGCTGGAGGACATACCTTAGTGTTCTCAAAAAAACTACAGCCTGATGTTCAAAGAATGGACTTTGAATCATATAAAAGGGAGACAGAGTTATTCTAACAAAGGTGCCTTCCTGATATATGAACTTCCCAGAATTGTCAGAGTGGTATTATTGAAATACTGGGTGTTGAAGTCCACACTTCTGAATGGAAATGCCTGGATTATAGGTAGTCTTCACTTAAGAACCATAAATGTGTCCAGAATTTTGTTTGTAAATCATTGTGGTGTTAAGTGGTTACCATGTGACCTGACTCGATTATATGATCGTTGTTACAATAATCACAAAGTGCATGAGTATGGTCATTAAAGAAATCACACATTTAAGCAAGACATCCATTCTCCCAAACGGTCATTTACCCAAAATAATACAAATTTTATTTGAATTTGATAATTATTCAGATCTTTTTTTTAAAAACAAATAAACAAACACAGTTGCTGCTAGTACAGAAGTGCACACCTGAATATCTGACATAGAAATAAAAATATTATTCTAGCCCTATCTATTGTCAGAGATATCTAGTCTGTTCTTTGCCAAACATTGCTATAAACCACTATCCTACAGTGATCCATTTGACCAACACTCAGATTTCAACTTCCCAAATTCTCCTTTCAACATGGTTATTGCTGAGAATTCTGGAAATTGGTTCTACATAGAAACTCCTAAATTGGGGGTTGAATATGTACAAATTTGGGGATTTGGTATTATTATAGCAAACTGTTGTAACTCCTTTTGAGAATCAATTGACTTTAAGAGGAGTACAGATATTTTTTTTTAAAAAAAAACCAGAGTAAAATATTGTGTATTTTTAATATTGCTCTTGGGAAAAGACTGGGAAACAGGTAACATGGAAATAGCCTCATGTAAAAGTTTTAAATTGTATAGTGGTCTTTTTTTCTAGTAGGTTGCAAAATGTAAATGACAGATTTTCTTTTTTACAATAAGCAGAAACTACTGCCAGAAAATGAAATATTACTCTTCTATCCTATTCAAGATCAGATGTAAATCGGTTACATTTCTACAATTACTTTTAATGTTAATGCTATCATATTATATCACATTTAAGACATTATGCAAAGTTTCACGCAATGTGCAATTTAAAAGGTAACATATATCAAAACATGCAAAACACGTGGGAACTTCCAGCTTGCCATCCATTTTTCAGATTGGTTCCTGGTGCTGCATTAATTGCCAATCTGTGAGTAAGCAAAAAGTTAGTCTTAGAGAAACTAACTTGCATGCATATGTGTCCCAACAGGGGAATGAATGAAATTCATTTGTTGAGACAGCACAATAATTTTACCCTGATGGTTCTAGAGGTCGTCTGATACAGCTCAAGTATGCTGGCCAAAACTCTGGACCTAAAGAAAAACACCACATTCTTATGGAAAAGAAAACCTAACATAACTACCTAAATAGATTTATCACATATAAATTTCTATTGCATTCAAAGTCTGGAATATGAATATAGCAAAAATTAAAAGAAGAGAAAAATAACTTTGAAATAGGCACTCATTCTCTATTCCTTTCTCTGTATATTCCTTGCAATAGGATAACAATAAAAACAAGGTGTCATCTGTATATATTTACAAACAGCAGTTAACTTACAGCTACTAGACATTCTTCAACAAAAGGTGTTAACATATGAGGTCGGATGGTGACCATAATATCCCTGAAGTCAATGGCTGTGACTCTTCCAGCTTGAGAATTATCTCGTTGCACAAATGCTTGCTTTGCATGTTCCAACTGTATTTCCTATAAAACATAAAAAATAGTTAAATCTCATCTCTCTCTCTGTTATATTCTGCCTCTTCAATTTATGTATTTTAGTAAAGGATTGCACAGATATTTAAAAAGCAGAATATCATTACAGTTGATGTACAATGACAATAAAGGCTGCTATTATTATTATCTCTTTTATTCATTAAACATGAAACTCAGTCAACTGAACATTTAAAAGTGTCACGAATACCACTGACTGGTGCTAATGGTTGATACGGTTTGCTGCCAGCATTGTTGTTGTTGTTGTTGTTGTTGTTATTATTATTATTATTAGTAGTATTACTACTACTACTACTACTACTACACCAAGAGTAAGAACTTCCTTCCATCTATTGCTGAGTGAGCTACATCACCTAAGTAACTTGCAACATTGATTATTTCAGCTGCAGCTCTTGGGATTTTACCCTGTTGTCCTTTAGAAGACATTTACTCCTTTATCATCTATATGTTGTGTTTAATTCTGAGAACAGCTTGAAAATCTGATCCATGCTGCAGATATTCAATCTGTCTCATAGCAGGAAGTTGTTCAAAGTTTATTAAAGCTTACAA
The DNA here is from genome assembly GCA_003457575.1 of Thermophis baileyi. NCBI lineage: Eukaryota > Metazoa > Chordata > Lepidosauria > Squamata > Dipsadidae > Thermophis > Thermophis baileyi. Next base: position 1,888,833 of record QLTV01003971.1, read on the forward strand.
AGACAGTATTTGTAGCAGGGGATTAATACAAAACTGTGATTCAGAGTGAGCATGAACATTTAAGTAGCACCTATTTTCAATCCCTTAAACCAAATGTGTTTTTTCCAAGGAAGACAAGAAAGCTCCAGGAAATAATACAATTTTTTTGGGGAGCTGGGACATCCCTTTATGCTTTAACTTACCCCTTTATATTCAAATTCAGATGTGGTAAGTACTTTTATTTTCCTCACAGAGCTGAACTTTATTGAAGTTACATCTTTTAAATTAATACCCATGTAATAATCCTTAGAATTTCTGGGTTTGCATTTATTTGTCAATACCGGCCAGTCTGTAGTTTTATTTTATCATAAATTAAAGCAGATTTCATATTATTTATCCCAGAGTGCTATATTCCATGAGTAAAGCATCACTCACAGAATAGTGCATAAAACCTAATGCAAGCAATGATCCAGTCTGAGGCTATATTTTATTTAGATTTATTGACATTTGAGAAAATCCATGAAATACAGTAAAATCCACTCAGTCTCGTTCTACAGAAAATAACAAGATACAAATGATAAAATATTAAAATTGGCAACCGACACACACAAAAATGATCATTATCACCATTTAAGATACAAGATATAATTCAGTGAAGTTAAGTCTAAATTAGCAAGATTTTAGCAAGATGTTCAGCACTATCTGCTTCCTGCTAAAGCCAATAAATCAAGTCAGGCGGGATTATGCCATAGGAATCAAAATGTATCAGTAGTTATTAAGGCATTTGTGATATCCCCATATAGCATAGGGGGAGCTTAATCTTTTTTTTCTTTTTAACAATAAAAGCAAAATGGAAATAATGGCAAAATTCAAATATTTACTACACCTCACTAGATTTTAGGACTGCTTAATAAATTCTTTTTGGATCCTCATACAATTTTAGAATATCATGCAATATTACCAATTCTGGTAATTCATTCCTGATGGGCTCGAGGTTGACTCAGCCTTCCATCCGTCCAATGTCTGTAAAATGAGGGCCCAGATTGTTGGGGGCTATATGAAAATAATGCTGACATTGTAAACTGCTCAGAAAGTGCTGTAAAGCACTATGGGGCAGTATATACGTCTAAGTGCTATTGCTGTTGCTATTATTTTATGACTTTTAAAAATATTTCCAAATATATGCTTTTATAATATTCCATTCTGGGAGGCTCGTTGATAATTGTCCCACTAGAGGCAAGAATACTTTAGACCATTGCTACACAACACTAAAAGATGCTTATCGGTCTTTACCACGAGCAGCTGTGGGACACTCTGATCATTGCATGATTCACCTTGTACCTGCTTACAGGCAAAGACTTAAAACCACAAAACCAACAATTAAATCAGTGAAGACTTGGACTGAGGAGGCAAAGCTAAAGCTACAGGCTTGCTTTGACTGCACTGATTGCAATATTTTTGAAGATACCTCTGCAGACCTGGATGAACTCAGATACTGTAACATCATATGTCAGCTTCTGTGAAGACCTATGTGTACCGACAGGGATGGGTTCTGACTTACCTCACTGCTGGTTCGCTTCTACTGTGCCACATGGGCGCGCACGTGTTGCACGCCGCATTGCTGTGCACGCATGCGCAGTGCTGAAAATCCAGCTTCTGCGCATGCGCAGAAGCAAAAAACAGATGGCGCCACCTATGGCACCGCCAAGAGAGCCGGTTCAGGGGCATGTCCAGCCGGCCATCGCTGCCGGTTCGGCGAGCAGGGAGAAATTCCCGGTACCAGTTCTAAAGAACCGGTCCGAACCGGAAGGAACCCACCTCTGGTACCGACCAGGAACTTGCGAATATACAGTAACAATAAACCTTGGTTCACAGCTAAACTTAAGCAGCTACGTCATTCCAAAGAGGAAGCCTACAGAAAAGGTGATAAAATGCTGTACAATCAGGCCAGAAATGTATTAACAAGGGAGATCAGAGCAGCAAAAAGAAGCTACTTTGAAATCAGTTCTCAACAAATGAACCAGCAAACATGTGGAAAACTCTTAAAAATATCACCAGTTACGGCAAACCTCCTTCCCAGGCTGAAGGAAATCAACAACTGGCAGATGATCTGAACGTGTTTTACTGCAAGTTTGAAAGGAAACTACAGCCACCTAGCTCCACAACCTCCATTTCAGACACAACAACAACAGCCAAGCCTCCTACAACTGACCCCATCCCATTGGGTTCACAACCCCTAGTGATCACAGAAAAGGAAGTGCAAGACCTATTTCAGAGACAAAAGCCAGGAAAAGCTCCAGGCCCAGACAAGATAACGCCTTCTTAAAAGTCTGTGCTGACCAATTGGCCCCCATCTTCACCTGAATCTTCAATAAATCGCTAGAGATGTGCTATGTTCCTTCTTGCTTCAAACGCTCTACTATCATCCCAGTGCCGAAGAAGCCCAACATCAAGGAACTGAATGACTACAGGCCAGTTGCTCTAACATCTGTAGTTATGAAAACCTTTGAAAGGCTAGTACTGTCCCACTTGAAAACCATCACGGATCCACTGTTAGACCCCCCTGCAATTTGCATACCGAGCAAACAGTTCAA
>QLTV01003971.1:1892502-1903247 GCA_003457575.1 Thermophis baileyi
TCAAGGGTCACTCAGCCTTCCATCCTGCCGAGGTGGGTAAAATGAGGACCCAGATTGTTGGGGGCAATAGGCTGACTTTGTGAACTGCTTAGAGAGGGCTGTAAAGCACTGTAAAGGGGTATATAAGTCTAAGTGCTATTGCTATCGCTAAGTATATCTTTTCATGTGACAACACTGAAGAAATAACACTTGGCTACCATGTAAAGTAGTGAGTATACAGCTTGTGTAACAGTGTAAACGTGCTGTCCTCTCAAAATAATGCAACACACAGCCATTAATGTCTAAACTGCTGGCAACAAAAGTGAGTACACTCCTAAGTGATAATGTCCACATACTGTAGATGTGCTGAGTCAAGTGTGTGCTAATCAATTAAAACATCTGTTATGACTGAACTTAATTCTTCAGCGTGGGCTTTGTAAACGATAGCAAGAAAAGGGAAGAATTTGCACATAGATGGCACCTCAGTTCCTGTTGTACATACATTTTGAATAAACACTTATTGTGCCTTTTAGTACAATATTCAGACTGTGAACATCAAAGAATGAAGCTATTTTTAAAGTCATGTAGAGGATTATATCATCTGCAGTTGAGAGAATATTTGTCAAGCTGTTTAGGTTGTACTGAAAAGCAGTTTTCATCTTTTCCCTCTTTTCTTCTCTTTTTTTCTTTTAATCTTCTTTTCTTGCAATGGCACTGATTTCATTTACACCTACCTTTTTGTACATTGTGGGAAACATCTCATAGCAATGGCAGAAAGTAAAGGATATTAGGAATAACTAATAAGGCTACTCTGAGCTTCCAATTAAATCATCCTAGCAAAGTTCTTATTTTGCTTACTGAATTGGAGTAGTTGATTTCTTTTAGCCACTTTTTCCATATAGATGGTTTTATTTTAGTAATTCAGATTGACAAACTATCTATTTACAGAGATAAATTTTTACGCTTTTACAATTTTTACGCTTTTAATCAATGCAGGGATAAGAATGTTCGTCATAAACACACATTGAAAAGGAGACATTCTTTTATTTTTTTATAGCCACAAAAAGTTAGATGTTCAGCATTTAACACATCCAAAATTAGATTTTAACAATCGGATAAATGAATACATTTGTGTAAACCATTCTGAAGTTTCTAGATGTAACAACTATCCTATCCCCCCAGAGAGATCATTTGTTTTTTAAAGTGGATAAATAAAACATCAGGTTGTTTGCCTGTAGCTAACACTATTCAATTGATGTTGCTTATTTGTAGGTCACATTACCTGTAATTCAAAAATGGCATAAGTGCATATATATGCTTCTATGTAATGAGAAAGATATCTCTTTTATCAGTGTGTCACTGCCATAAAATGTAAAAGTTTTAACTTGTAGATGAAATATAACAGACTTCCTAACTGGGGCTATCCTAAACAGCAACTTCTATTACTCACTCCTAGCCAACTCACATATTATCTGATGAATGAGGTAGAATGAAAACCCAATGCACCTGGAAGTTAACATTGGACAAGACAAAACTAAAAGTTTTGTTCCATTATTCAGCAATAATTTTAGTGTATTTAACTGTTAAATGAATTTAACACTTAATGGAAATGCTAAGAATGGAGTTAATAATTAATTAAAACACATATACATGTATGCAAACATTTTTAAATAGTTAGTTTAAAGAAGCCAGGTGCCTAAAAAGAGGTCAAAGAATGTAAAGATGACAATCCACAGTAGAGGACTGGATCATACAATTGCAGGAACATCATGAGGTAAATCAGAGAGCACACAGAGAAAAAAAAGCAGGGAACAAGGAAACTCCCATTTACACTCGCAGCAACCAATCACAGCTTAGGTTGCCTCATGTAGTTTTATTTTTTTTATTTATTTTATTTATTTGTCAAACATGTACAAGATAGCAGGTATAGGTATAATCATAAACATAATCAAAGTGAATACAGATAGATGAAGACAATAGGACAGTAGGACAGGGACGGTAGGCACGCTGGTGCGCTTATGCACGCCCCTTACAGACCTCTTAGGAATGGGGTGAGGTCGACAGTAGACAGTCTAAGGTTAAAGTTTTTTGGGTTTGGGGAAGAAACCACAGAGTCAGGTAGTGAATTCTAGGCATTAATCACTCTGTTGCTGACGTCATGTTTTCTGCAGTCGAGTTTGGAGCGGTTTACATGAAGTTTGTATCTATTGTGTGCTCGTGGATTGGTGTGGTGGAAGGTGAAGTAGTCATTGACAGGTAGGACATTGTGGCAGACGATTTTGTGTACTAAGCTTAGGTCAGACTGTAGGTGGCGTAGTTCTAGGTTGTCCAGGTCCAAAATTTCAAGTCTGGTGGCATAAGGTATTCTGTTACAAGCAGAGGAGTGGAGGACTCTTCTCGTGAAATACCTCTGGACATTCTCAATTGTATTAATGTCCGATATACAGTGCAGATTCCAGGCAGACGAACTGTATTCAAGAATTGGTCTAGCAAAGGTTTTGTATGCCCTAGTTTACAGTACAATATTACCGGAGAAGAAGCTTCTCAAGATTAGGTTAACAACTCTTTATGCCTTTTTGGCAATGCTGTTACAGTGAGCTTTGGCACTTAGATCATTTGAGATGAGTACTCCAAGGTCCTTGACAGAATGAGGGTCGTCTACGAGGTTGCATCTGCCCAGCTTGTATTTGATGTTCTGATTTTTTTTTTTGTTNCTTTATGTAATGTATGAAGCGTGTTGGTCCTAGATCGCTGCCTTGAGTGACACCACTATTGACAGGTTCAGGATTTGATAGAGAACTCTCTATTTTAACAACTTGTTGTCTGTTTGACAGGAACGCAGTTATCCAATCATGTAGGGGTCCAGAGATGCCATAAGATTTTAGTTTCAGAAGTAGTTTGTCGTGTACCACTGAATCAAAGGCTTTACAAAAGTCTATGTAAATTGCGTCTATTGCTTTACCCTGATCGAGTTGTGTAGTCCATATGTTTTTGCAGTGTAGGAGTTGCAGATTACAGGATAATTTTTTCCTGTTGCCAGCTCTCTTCAAACTGTGTGTTCTTACCCACTTTACAAAACCCCTGTTCAACCCAATCCACTCTGATGCAGCCCCACTAGAGCTGAGCAATCAATTTCATAGACTCTCCCTGGAAGAAATCATGCATACACCTAGAAAAGAAGCATCATCAAATGTTCCTAAAAAGGTAGCATCATCAAGTGCTTCTGTGACAGGTAGAAAAATACTCCAAACCTCCCTAGGAAAAAAAAGGGGAGCCCTGGTGATAGGAGATTCAATTCTCAAGGGAACAGAACCAGCCATCTGTAGACCAGACAGTCAATCTAGAGAGATATGTTGAGTCCCTGGAGCAAAAATCAAAGATATTGCTGAGAACCTAACCAAAATAATAAAACCCATAGATTATTACCCATTTCTACTACTACATTTAGGGACAAATAACACAAAAATGAATTTGAAAACAATATTGAGTGATTACGAGCAGCTAGGCAAGAAAGTTTAGGAGTTAGGTGCACAAGTAATTTTTTTCAATTTTTTTTGTACTTCCAACGAAAGGTCAACATCCAGTAAGAGAACAAAGGATTCTAGAAGTGAACCACTGGCTAAAGGGTTGATGTCGCCAAGAGAACTTTGGATTCTTGGACCATGGTCTCCACTACCTCCATGACGGGCTTTTGGCAAGGGATATACTGCATCTCACAAAAACCAGGAAGAATGTTTTCAGAAAACAAATGGCTCAACTTATCAGGAGGGCTTTAAACTAAAATTGATGGGGGAGGGTGACCAATCTTCAGGATCTGCAGGATCTAATTCCAAGCAACAACCCCTAAAAAACAAATCAAATAATGAGGTAAGGAGCGATGGAAGATAAACTCAAATACCATATAGGAGATATAGGAAGCATACCTAGAATCAGGCATAAAGATCTCAAATGCCTATATACAAATGCTCAAAGTCTGAGGAACAAACAGGGTGAATTTGAATTATTAATATATGAGGGTAGATATGATATAGTTGCAATTACTGAAACTTGGTGGATACAAACTGTTAAAAAAACCCAGACTCCATAAAAGAGGAGGTGGCGTTGCATTATATGTAAAAGACCACTGCTTTGTCACTTGCCCATCGCCACAGGACTTTGAAGGTTTACAGGAGCTGCAGGATGTCAAGACTTGCGTGTGACTTGGATTAAAGTAGGGAGAGGTACGCATAGTCAGCCTCACTCTCTCTTCCCAGATTCCATCTTGCTCCAATGGCAGGACAAAAGCCAAGACAGTTGGAGATAGGCTGGGTGCCAGTGGTTGACCAGGGCGTCTTTCGTGTCTTGCTGTGCTCATACCACATCGCTTGCAGAGACCGCCTTCATGACCATTGTCCTATTCTGGTAGGTCTCATCCGCTCAATCTGTCAGGGTCTGTCTTCACATGCTCGGGATAGAAAAATCCCTATCTCACTGAAGGTCCATGACCCGATGGCTACCCTCAACCTGGTTTGGCCAGCCTGTCGAAGCTGTTGCCCGGGGTGTGGCCGCTGCGCATGCTACAGCTACTAGGAGCCACAGGTGAGAGCTGAGTCACATGTAGGGACCAAAGGTGGTCGAGCTGCCCTGAAAGGACATGACATGCCCCTACACCAATAGCAATAGCACTTAGACTTATATACTGCTTTATAGTGCTTTACAGCCCTCTCTAAGCGGTTCACAGAGTCAGCATATTGCCCCCAACAATCTGGGTCCTCATTTTACCCACCTCGGAAGGATGGAAGGCTGAGTCAACCTTGAGCCGGTGAGATTTGAACTGCCGAACTGCAGCTAGCAGTCAGCTGAAGTAGCCTGCAGTACTGCACTCTAACCACTGCGCCACCTCGGCTCTACCCCTCCCTGAACACCCCATACTACCCCAAAAGGCCACTATATTGATATAGAAATGCACAAAACCAAAGACAAAAACCTCCTAGAATGCATATGGATCAATATAAAAGAAAAAAAGAATGACATTGCTATAGGTGTATACTAAGAGCCGAGGTGGCGCAGTGGTTAGAGTGCAGCACTGCAGGCTACTTCAGCTGACTGCTAGCTGCAGTTCAGCGGTTCAAATCTCACCGGCTCAAGGTTGACTCAGCCTTCCATCCTTCTGAGGTGGGTAAAATGAGGACCCAGATTGTTGGGGGCAATATGCTGACTCTGTGAACCGCTTAGAGAGGGCTGTAAAGCACTATGAAGCGGTATATAAGTCTAAGTGCTATTGCTATTGCTACATGCCACCCAACCAAGCAGAAAAAATAGATATACTTTTTGCTAACCAATTAACACATATATTTAGGAAACACAATACAATGGTAATGGGGGACTTTAAATAATAATGGGGAACATGAACTGGAAGACAAATTCTGCATCGAGATCGAACAGGTTCCTGACCAACTGACAACTTTGTTGTCCAAAAAGGTAGAGGAGAGAACTAGAGGGACAGCCATACTATATTTAATTCTTACTAATAGAGAAGAAGTAATGTAGGGAGTTGAAATTACAGGAACCTTTGATTAGAGTGACTATGTCATATTAGAATTGAATATAATGCAAACACAAACAATAGAACATAATCATACCAGAGTCTTAGATTTTAAAAGATATTAAACAAATATCTGATATTAACAAACTCAGAGAGAGATTGGGAAAGATTACTTGGATGAAAATCCTAAAGGCGAAAACAACTCAATAAGCTTGGGAAACTCTGAAAAATACAATCATAAAACCCAGTCCAGTACAATATCACTGAAAAAGAAAAACAAGAAATCGAAGATGAAATCAGGATGGTTGCACAAAGATCTCTGATAAACTGAAAGACAAAAAGGGTAAGTACAAAGAATGGAAAGAGGGACACATAACTAAGGCAGAATATCAGCAAATATCCAGAATCTGCAAAGATGAAGTCTGGAAAGCAAAGACTTGTAACAAAAGTCAAAGATATATAAAAAAAGAACTTTCTTTCAACATATAAATAACAAGAAAAAAGTCAAGGATACAGTTGGTCCACTAAACAGAAAAGACGGCAAGGAAATAACAGGCAGAAGGAAGAAAGCAGAGCTGTTTAACTCATTCTTTGCATTGGTTTTCATGCAAAAAGAAACTATAGCCCAATGTACCAAAAACATAACTGTAAAAGGCAGACTAGAAATAAAAATTAAAATAAGCAAGAAAATGGTACGAGAACACCTGTATGATCTTGATGAATATAAATCATCTGGACCTGACAGATTACATTCCAGAGTTATAAAGCAGCTGGCAAATGTCAACTCAGAACCATTGTACCATATCTTTCAAAAATCCTGGAGCACAGGGGAACTACCTGGGAATTGGAAAAGAGCTGATGTGGTTTCCATCTTCAAAAGGGGGAAAAAAAACAAGCCCAAGAAACTACAGACTAATCAGCTTAACATCAATAGCTGGGATGATATTGGAAAGGATAATCAAAAAAAGATGTGCAAACATCTAGAAACAAACAAAGTTATAACTAGAAGTCAGCACAGGTTTGTTAAAAACAGATCATGCCAAACCAACCTTATTTCATTCTTTGACAAAGTGACTAAATGAGACGACCAGCTAAATGCTATGGACATAGTATACTTAGACTTCAGTAAGGCATTTGATAAAGTAGACCACAACCTACTTCTTGGTAAGCTAGAAAAAAGTAGGATAGATAGCATCACCACCGGATACATTGGTAACTGGTTGACAAACCGTACTCAATGAGTAGTCCTTAATGGTACTTCATCTACATGGAGGAAAGTAAGCAGTGTGGTGCAACAAGTTTCCGTCTTAGGCCCAGTACTCTTCAATATCTTCAAAAATGACTTAGATGATGGAATAGAAGGGGAACTTATCAAATCTGCAGATGATACTAAGCTGGCAGGAATAACCAACCCCCTAGATAGGCTCAAAATCCAGCTGGATCTCGACAGACTTGAACACTGGGGCCCTACCTAACAAAATGAAATTCAACTTAGAGAAAAGTAAAGAAAAGACAAGAAAAATGAAAAGTACATGTACAGATTAGGTGCAACCTGGCTTAATAGCAATAACTGTAAGTGGGATCTAATGGACAATCAATTACATATGAGCCAGCAGTGTGCAGCAGCAGTCAAAAAAGCCAATGCAATCCTAAATTGCATTAACAGAGGGATTGAATCAAGATCACGTGAAGTACTAATACCACTCTATAAAACCTTAGTAAGACACACCTAGAATACTGAATCCAGTTTTGGTCACCACACTACAAAAAAAGATGTTGAGGCTCTAGAAAGAGTGCAGAGAAGAGCAACAAAGATAATTAGGGGCCTAAAACATCCATCCATTGTTCCTTGTCTAGCCTTCTGGTGCTTTCCTGACAGTGAGAACAGTCAACTAATGGAACAGCTTGCCTTCAGAAGTTGTTGGTGCTTCATCACTGGAGGCTTTCAAGAAGAGACTGGACAGCCACTTGTCAGAAATGGTATAGGGTCTACTGCTTAAGCAGGGGGTTAGACTAGATGACCTACAAGGCCCCTTCCAACTCCGTTATTCTGTATTGTTCAATCATTCACTGCTCCAGCGATTAAATTTTAAATATCTTAAGAAAGTGGATATCTATGTACAAAATAATATTTAAAAGAGCCAGTGGTGTCACATCTGGTGCAAATTATGAAAAATATAACAAAGAATTCACATACTGAGATAACTATGAGTCCTGCTGTCTTAAGGTGACCAATTCATATACAAGAAAAGCTACAAAGAACAAGGGTTAAATAATAAAACTTGCTTAATTCAAAACAAGGTTTCATAAAGATGTCTAAATCTCATGCAAAGAACAGCTTTTCGAAAGAAACATCTCAAACTTCTGTAACAAAGTTTACAACAGAAGGTTCTTCTGCATTGAAGCCATGTATTTAAACCCAAGAAGGCTACATAAACTAGCCTTTTACCTAGATCTTTAAGGACAAACATTATGACACATATGGATTAAGAGAGTTGGAAAGATCCATATGTCACATGCATACCAGATTTGAAATTCCAAATTGAATACAGCACTTCTCCATGGTATTGTTACAGAAGAGACAATCAGGTTTTAATCAGTTTCCAAACAATAAAGAAGGGCTGGATCTGAAGTCAAGTGAAGTCAGTAAAATGACAGTCATTACAACTAATAGAATGTGATTATATGAGACATCTAACATCCTCTTCAGACAAAGAATTAATTAGACTCTACTCCACCAAGTCAATTTGAAGCATTTGTCCTAGCAGCATTATCTTAATTATTCCTCATCAAAATGATAACATTTCCTACTGTGAACTAACATCATTATGTAAACAAAATTACAGACTCGATAGTCCTGAAATATGATCCTTTGTCAAAACTCTCTTGTGTAACAGCTCTTTATAACACATCCACTTGAAACAACAGAAACACGGATCTAGCCTTGTCTGATGATATCAAGATATTTTAGCAATACCGTGTTTCCCCAAAAATAAGACCCGGTCTTATTTTCTTTTGGGCTTGAAAATAAGCAGTGGGGCTTATTTTCAGGGAGGTCTTTTTTTTTTTAGTGCAGGAGGCAAGCGAGTGCAGGGCCCGACGGGAGTGGGAGTGCAGCTGCCGCTGGCCCCACCCTCTCCGTCCCACTGTCTGCTTGCCCGCAGCTGCAACGGGCCAAGCTCTCGGCATGTCCCGTCCTCCACCTGCCCTGCTTGCTGCTGGGACACTTCTTGGCCACGCTGGGTGCTGTGCTGGCCACCAAGCGTCTGCCCATGCTGCTGCTGGCCTCACGGGGGCTCTTCGCCCTCCTGTCTAGGCAGCTTGACGTCATGGGCAAGCAGACAGTGGGATAGAAAGGGCGGGGCTGGTGGTAGCTGCCCAAACACTTTTCGCCCAGAGGGAGACAAACCTTTGTCTGCATCATTTCTCCATCCGGGCGAAAAGTGTTTGGTCGCCTATGGGGTGCTTGGGAACGGAGCAAATTGCTCCGTTCCCAAGCGCCCCATAGCCAACCAAACACTTTTCGCCCGGATGGAGAAATGACTGAGACTCAAAGCGTCGTGTGCCTGCAAAGGGGATGGTTTGAAAGTGATTAGCTTCGTGTTAAAGTGTCCCCTTTGCAAGCAGACAAAGCTTCATCTCCCTCTGGGTGAAAAGTGCACAGCAGAGCCAGGCAGAGGCAGAGGCGATTCCAATGCGCCGGCCACTGTCCCACCGTCTCTCGGCTTGTCTGGGGCTGCGCTGACCAGGCACCAGTGCAGGGCATCTGGATCACTTGCCTCCATTCCCCTGCCTCATCCTGCTGCCGGTGCCACTGCGCAAGTGTCCCACGAGCCTCCTGTGAGTCAGGCAGCCGCACAGCACATCCGGATCGCCTGTCTTCTCCCCCTCCCCCCAGCCTCCATGCTCGGACTTATTGGTATTTGTGCTGTGCCAAGGGGCCAGTGGGCTGCAGTTGCTGCCAGACACCGTCAACTCCTGTGCACTCGCCGCTTCTCTTGCTGGCCATGCCCATTCTTCCCGGGCTTATTTTCAGGATAGGGCTTATATTAGTCACACATCCCAAAAAATCAGGCTAGGAATTGTTTTCGGGGTGGGTCTTATTTTCGGGGAAACACAGTAGTTGTATTAACATGTATTCAAAGTAAGTTCTATTCAATGAATCCTATTAAAACATAACATATATCAGTGAAATTTACAGTAAAAAAACTGTGAAAACTATAATAAATATAGATTAACCATTGATTTTAAAAACATATAATAGGTAATTACCACCTACAAGTATATTAACACTATAGAGATAGTCGATTTACAACCACACTTGGGACGATTGTTAAGTTCTGTAGTCATAAAATGAGGCATCACATGACTGTACCGACTTACAATGGCACTCCTTGCTGCGGTTGTTAACTGAGAATTGCAGACCATTGTGTGGGTACCCATCCTAATCCAAGCCATTCCAGATTGGATCCTTCTTAGCCCCAAGCTTAAATAAGATAAGAAACTGCCTCCAATTCCCCCCCCCACCTGCTTAATCCCCATCTCTGCCCTTCAGCTACCTGGTACCTTTTCTTGCGGGACATCAAGAATTACATGGCTCTGGGGCTGTTTGTCATGCCTTGATGAGCTTCAGCTGCTCAGTCCATGCCAGCAAACATTCAGTCACCCAGCTGCCTTCTCTCCCAGTTCCATGCACTGACCTTTTGCCTTTTATGCCCAGCCACTATGGCCAAAGAAGAAACGCTTTGCTGCCTTTTTTTCGGGTACATGGCCACTAAGTTAACCTGGGCCCTCCACCTCACTTCTTAGACATGGTTCCTTATCTTGCCTCATCAGTGTGACACCAAACCGCAGTATCCATGAATACCCAGCAAGTATTTGTTTGCCTAGCTGTCTTCTTTTCCAGTTCCTTGTACTGACCTTTTGCTTTCGCAACCAGCCACCACAACCAAAGTGGAATGCCTTGCTGCCTTTGCTATCTCCTTTTCGGACACAGCTTCTCTGGCAGATGATTTCTATCCAGGCTCTCTGAGATTCCAGAAAGCTGTGCTACCTTCAGAAAGCTGCAGGCAGCCTGCCAAGCCAACAAATCCTGATCATGTGACTACAGGAACGCTGAAACTGCTACAACTTTGGGCATAGGTAGGAAATCCATTTTTTTCAGCATTGTTGAAATTTCAAACGGTTGCTGAACAACTGGTCATAAAGTGAGAACTACTTGTATGTTTATTATACACACACC
>QLTV01003971.1:1903348-1918222 GCA_003457575.1 Thermophis baileyi
GAGGGAGAGAGAGAAAGTGCACACAAATATTTAGTGATCTAAAATTACTTATAGATTAAAAAGAAATCTATATGGGAAAATATAGATTTTCCCATATATTTATAAATTTTATAAATATAAAATTTAAAAACTCTTCTTGTTCTTTGTTAAGATTTAAAATTATTGTCAAAACTCACCAATAAGAATTGGGTGAATTCTGCGTATGTTAGACGCCTTTTCCGATCTTTTCCAAAATGTAGCTGCACAAATTCAGAGTTCCAGTTAAAAGGAATACGGCGGTGAATTGTGGTCTGGCCAAACACCTGTTTAACATCCTCTGGGAAAGAAAATAAAAAAGGGGAAGAACTGAATTAGTGCAAACAGATCTGAAGCAAAGCTGATTTATTCTTTCACAGGATTTATTATCTGAACAGATTTATTTAAATAAATCTTAACTAATCTATCTGCGATCTAATGTACAGACTGTATGCTACAAAATACTGAACCACAGATTCTCCATTTTCTCCTCTCCTTTAAGAGATGCCATAACATTATGCTGCAACATAAATATGACTATGTATATGTCAGCTTTCCCCAGCCTTTTAGGATTTCTATTCCAAAAACATTATAACATTATCAAGTCTATGCTGCCTGGGAATTATGCAGGTTGCAAATCTTGGGAACTTTAGAGGGCACCAGGTTGGTGATGTCTGGCATGAGCTACTTTTTAGTGGTTTCACACATGTATCTTGGCAGTCTTCAGCAACCCACTTCCTTACCTCAGGTTTCAATGAGATACTTGCCATTCAGAAACTTAAGTATCTCGCTTCTTTCCTTCCTTGCTTGGTGAAGATTAGTTTCAAAATAATGTACAGAGTAACTGCAATATACTGACCACGTCATCTAGCATTTCATTAATTCATTCAAATGATATACAACTTATTTTAGATACACATAGCTGAATTTTACTAACTACACAAGAGACAGTCCAGTTACTTGTACAGCTTCAAAACAGCCCATTATATGAAACGGCCTACTCGCATTTGATTTGATTAGATTAGATTAGATTAGATTAGATTAGATTAGATTAGATTAGATTAGATTAGATTAGATTAGATTAGATTAGATTAGATTAGATTAGATTAGATTAGATTAGATTAGATAATAGAATAGAATAGAATAGAATAGAATAGAATAGAATAGAATAACAGAACAGAGTAGAGTAGAATAGAACAGAACAGAACAGAACAGAATAGGTTTGCTTGGCCAAGTGTGATTAGACACACAAGGAATTTGTCTCCAGTGCAGAAGCTCTCAGTATACATGCGAAGTAACAGAGTAACAACAACAACAACAACAACAACAATAATAATAATAATAATTATAATACCACCACCAATAAGAGAGACTAGTAAAGAAGGATAAAAATAATGCTACAATCATGCAATATAGGTAAATGTACATAGACATTAGACAGTACTATGAGAATTAGGGGTTCAGTAGAGTGATGGTACAAGGGAAGAAAGTGTCCCTGTGTCTAATTGTTTTGGCATGTAATGCCCTAGTGCAGCATCGAAACTGCAGAATTGAAACTGTTTATGTCCAGGATGTAAGGGGTCTGTAAGTATTTTCTCAGGCAGGTCTCCTTCTGACCTGTGCTATATACAGCTTTTCTTTGGAAGGCTGACTGATTGCAATTGTTCTTTCTGCAGTCCTAACTATCTGTTGGGACTCTGTACCTGTCTTGTTTGGTTGCTATTCCAAACCAGACAATTATAAAAGTACAAGACTTAATAATTCGTTTGTAAAACTGTATCAACAGCTCATTGCATTCTATTCCAAAGGTTTTCTACAAGACTGCATTTTCTAAATACCATGAGATCACAAACAAATCACTACTTCCTTTCCTCCTTTAGTTTGAGTACCTGAAAATTGTAACCTGAGTTTTTAAGAAGCAATGTTGTAATTTGATCTCAGGGTTTTATATTTTATGTCATTATATTTATGTCTTTTACTCATGTATAGTTATGAAACAGAAAATCGCCTTTGCCCTTTTTTGTTTGTATCTTACATTTCCTTCTCATCACTTGCTATGGTTCACAAATTCCTATAGAAACTCAATGGAGTTTTTTTCATTACCCCCACAGGGTTTATTCATTTATACAGAACAATTTTTTCCAGCAATCTTTATTTCACAAACATACCAGTTAAATCAGATACAAAGAACATTCATGCTTCATGAACAAATTTATAATACTTGTTCATATTATTTATTTGGTAAATATTTATTTACTAAAATAAATGTCAGATTTATTTTAATACCTACAACTATTTTCCATTCATACATATAAATTGAATTATAGCAATAGCACTTAGACTTATATACCGCTTTACAGTGCTTTACAGCCCTCTCTAAGCAGTTTACAGAGTCAGCACATTGTCCCCAACAATTTGGCTCCTCATTTTACCCACCTCGGAAGGATGGAAGGCTGAGTCAACCTTGAGCCTGGTGAGATTTGAACTGCCAAATTGCAGGCAACTGGCAGTCAGCAGACGTAGCCTGCAATATTGCATTCTAACCACTGCACCACCGTGACTCCTTATGTACTTTATGCACCTTATCCACTCCTGTCTTTTTGAAATTTTGTGTGCCTGTTTGTGTGTGTGTGTGTGTGTGTGTGTGTGTGTGTGCCAGTGTGTAAATCTACTTACTGTTGTTGAGAAAGAAATTACTACAATAATCTTAGCTACGCTTTTAAAAATATAAAACCACGGAAAGTTAAAGTTAGGAGCTAGGAACCTCTAGATATTTTGTGAAATTCCAACTCCCATCAAGTTCACTCAATAGAGTCGATGATCAAATGTGATAACTATAATCTGACATCAATTGAACAGCCCATGATTATAAGGTAAAAAATCTTTATTGTATAATTAAAAACTTATGTAGGCATTATTTCTTTCTGATTATAATTATATGGAGAGTAAAGTAGACAGTATCCTGTATTTATAATTTGTATATTGCTGACAAAATATCTTAGGGTTATTGTCAAATTATTGGGATGTCTGTTTATTTATATGAAGAACAAAAAAAGCTCTTCTCCTGGACCCCATCAGCCAAAATTAGCAATAGCAATAGCAATAGCACTTAGACTTATATACCGCTTTATAGTGCTTTACAGCCCTCTCTAAGCGGTTCACAGAGTCAGCATATTGCCCCCAACAATCTGGGTCCTCATTTTACCCACCTCGGAAGGATGGAAGGCTGAGTCAACCTTGAGCCGGTGAGATTTGAACCGCCGAACTGCAGCTAGCAGTCAGCTGAAGTAGCCTGCAGTACTGCACTCTAACCACTGCGCCACCTCGGCTCTTAAAAATTATCATTATTAAATGTTCAAAACCAGTTTTCTAAATTATTTATTGTTTAAAAATGTATAAACATTCATTTATCCATCTACTGATCAGACTGCTCTCATGTACATAAAACTTTTGGTAAAATGTTCTTTTTTTTTGGCCACATATTTAGAGAAATTCACAGAAGAAAACAAGCACACCCTTTCATAGTAGATGATGAAGAGGAGGAAGAAGTTCTACACTTCCACCATTTCTTATCTGGTGAATGGTTGGAAGCCAGCTGTTTTCCCTGGGAGATGACATACATCCCAATGATAATTGTCCCACTAGCAGGAGAGCAAGAGGACCAATACTTTACTTAAGAATTCAATTTTTTAAGAATAAATGTTCAGATTGTACCCACAGAATGCTGCAGTGACAATCCTGACTACAGTATCATAAAAAGCACTGTAAAATGCTGTTCTCTGCAGCCAAGCAGTTATGTCAGAAATACTTTATTTTACATTAAGACCTTAAAAATAAAAAACTTAGAACCTGATACAGATCTATCCTGCCGATATGGTTAACAATGTACAGTACTATGAAAGGCAAGGCTATCTTCTACTATACAACCAGCAAAAGGGAGATTTCATAAAAAATTAAATTGCATAATGGGGTAAATAGAAGTAGCATTATTTGCACTAGGGATACTAAGGATGCCTTTTCAATGCTTTTGACAAGTCTTTTTAACAATAGTTCAAGATCTGATAGAGAGGAAAGAAACTTAAAATTGGATCATAGTTCTAATATTCAAGCCTTGAGGATAATGGATGTAAAAGAATAGACTTTAGCATGTATACCGCAGCATTGGAAGACAATGGAAAACATCACGGAAAACCAATGTTCATTGTTTTAGAGTTTTCAAGGGTTTTAGCAAAATTCTGTTGCCCTTGATAGATTTATTTGTCCAAGCGTGTAAAAGACAGTACCGTGTTTCCCCGAAAATAAGACCCTGTGTTATATTTTTTTGAACCCTGAAATAAGCGCTTGGCCTTATTGCCATGCACTCAAAAGCACGATTGGGCTTATTATCAGGGGATGTCTTATTTGGGGGGAAACAGGGTAGGTTAATGAAAAAGGAGGCCAGAGGAATTACAAAGTTCAGGCTGAATGCATTTTCTTTTACCAATACGCTACCGTGAGACTCATGTAATCTCTCTCATTCTTTATCCCTTTCTATTTCTCTCTGACAAAACATGCACTTTTCTACGTCTCGCTGCATTCAGCCATATTATTGAGAAAGCATTGATCATGTTTGTTGAGGATCTTCAACAGGCTGAAGATAGAGGTAGTGTGTGTTCTCTGGCCCTCCCTGACCTCTAGAGATCTTCAATACTATTAATCAAACACTATCTATCATTACTATCAATGTCTACGTGGGGTATGGAAGTCTGGGCGGAAGAGAATAGGTTTTGGTTCAACCCTGCAAGAACAAGTAACTGTGGCTTTTAAGGTCACAAATCACTGATTTTGGAGATTTTTAAATGGGGCTGACCTTAAAACAGAATTTGGAAGCTGCAGCAGTGCAAGCAGTTTTTGGCATCTTCTGATATACTCAAATAACATTAATATTCAGCAATGTACACTGGATCCAAGGAGGCTTCTGAATCCAGTTCAGGGTGCTGGTTATCACATATGAGATCCTACATAACATGGGACCAAGCTATTCGTGGGATGTATCTTGTTGGATCCTTAAGTAGTGCACTCTTGGTTATGTCTGACTTGTGGAAAGCACCTTCCTAAGATCTGGATGGCCTAAATCCTATATGTTTCTTATAAGACCTTCCAGGCTGTTAAATTAGTAATACTGGTGATTCTGTTTTCATTCTATCATTTAACTGGGGCATCCTAAGTTTACCATTGTTAGGATGGTTTTAATCTTTGAACTCTGCCTGTAAGAAGAGTCATTCTGTAAACATTTTAAACAAATTAAATAAAATTGATGTTCCTTTATATTTTCCATCTTATGCACCATTGTCTTTTAGTTGCATCTGTGGAATGTCCTTTTATGTTTTCTTTCTGCACCGTTTTTTTCAACACAAGATTCTGACGCCTCTTTGGTTCTGTTTCTACATTTTAAAATTATTATTAAACCTATAATCCACCTTTGAGTATTCATGTTTTCCCCACTCTGTTTATCTTTTCAACAATTTCTGTACTGATTAGACTGAGACGGTGATTGCCTGAATTCTATGATCAACTGGGAACAAAATACAAATCTTCCCTATTCAGTCCAACACCTTAACCACTATAAGGATTGTCTCTAAGAAGAGTTCACTGGAAAGATCAAAGTGCTATCTAGTATAGAATTCTCTATCCGGTATCCAACTAGAAGCTTTGAGAAACCCAAAAGTACAGAGGGTTTTTTTTATTTACAGGTTCTCAAACTCCACAATTGCATGACCTTTAAATGGCAAATTAATTGCAAACCCCCATCATGAATAAAATGAATTATTTAATTGGAGTTAGGTATGGGTAAGAAACTATATATTGGATTTTCAAAGAAGAAAGAAAAACAAGAAAAGGTAAGCTGAAAATTAAAGAAAAATGTAAAAATACACAATTGTATTGATCCTAATAGGTGGAACTCATGAATGGAACAGGACAAAGTCAGAACTTGACAAGAGAACTATCATTCTCCAACAGTAATCAATATTAAAGTCTCTCTTGCCCCTGCCTTTTGAGTGAGTAGGAGGGAAATGTGCTGATCCTACAGAAAATTAAATATATAATTTACCAAGTGATATATAACTTCCATCATACTTCCTTGAGTTAGGCTCTTTTTTTAGGAATACCAATACATTGGTCAAGTTCAACTTTTCTTTTACACACAATAAAAGTCTTTCCATTTTGAAAAACTAAATACTAAGAGATAAACATATTTAACTTTATCAACAAATATGCTTCTGCAGAGGATCCAAAAACTGATTATACAATCTTGACAGAAGTCACCAGCTGGCAGAAAGCTACCCACCTATTGCAATGGTGCTACAATTGGCAGATGATTTTGATAGGTATAATTAGATATGATTTAGCCCAGAGGTGGTATTCAGCAGATTCTGACTAGTTCTGGAGAACCGGTAGCGGAAATTTTGAATAGTTCAGAGAACCGGTAAATACCACCTCTGGCTGGCCCCGCCCCCATCTATTCTCTGCCTCCCGAGTCCTAGCTGATTGGGAGGAAATGGGGATTTTGCAGTAACCTTCCCCTGAAGTGGTGAGGGAATGGAGATTTTACAGTATCCTTCCCCTGCTACACCCACTAAGCCACGCCCACCAAGCCACACCACGCCCACCAAGCCACGCCCACAGAACCGGTAGTAAAAAGAATTGAATCCCACCACTGATTTAGCCATCTATCAAAGTTTGTCTGCTTAAATGCAGCAAAGATTTGCCCAACAAAAGCAGGAACATATTTTGTCACATCTATTGCATTGCCTCTATAAGTCTGATCAGCTATAAAAATTATTACTATCCCCCAATTGCATGTATCCCCAAAATCATTATCCACTGTATGAGCATCTTAACAAAAATCTCTATTGCTATTAGTATATTAATGCTTTATTAAACAATTTGTATTTAGAAATATACTATATCAAATTCAAGATACTATACATGCATCACAACTTCATTGTTCAGTCATGACCCAACAGTTATCATTTCACCAAGAGTTTCTGTATCTCATGCTTGTGTCCGCATAATATCTAGCCTTTTATTTTTTCAAATACTGTCTTCACTAATCATTTTGCCTTTGCATTACATGTGTAAAATATTTACACTTTAGGGCCATTATTAATGGAGCCGGTATTTTTCGTTTAATATTGAAGTGTTTGTTCTTCTTGTCTAAAATTGTCTCAACAGTTTTTGACAGCACAATTCAAGCTCATTATTATTTCTTCATTAGCCTAGTTGAATATTATAGTTGTATGTTACAACTTGCCTTAGCATTACATATTTTCTAACATGACTTGTAGCCATTTATGTCTTTATTTTCAGGAATGTTTCTAAATCAATTTCCTCACAATATTTTGTGCAATGAAATGCAGCTTAACTCTCCACTGCTTATACCAGCCATGATTTCACATTTTTTACTAAAAAGCATCCTATATTATAGATTGCATTTTTCTTATATCTTCACAGTTCTTCAATATAGTTTTTAGATTCAATGGCAAAACTCAGGGGTGGGTTCTAACTTACCTCGCTGCCGGTTCACTTCCTCCCGCGCCGCGTGGCTGTGCCTCATGGGCACGTGCGCGCTTTGCGCGCATGCGGTGCCAAAAAATCCAGAAAAAATTCCAAAAAAAAAGCCAAAAAGATGGTGACGCATGCGCAGTGCCGGAAACTCGGCTGAAGAAAAAAAAATGAAAAAAAAAAGGCAAAAAAAAGACGGCGGCACCCACGGACCGGCGNGAAAACAAGATGGCGACGCATGCGCAGTGCTGGAAACTCAGCTTCTGCGCAGAAGAAAAAAACCCGGAAAAAAATTCCTAAATTTTTTTTTCCAATTTTTTTTTTTTAAGATGGCGGCGCCCACGGACCGGCACCGACAGAACCGGTTCCGTGACGTCACCATGACATCACCAGCGGGTCACTACCGGTTCGGGCAAACTGGTCCAAACCGGGAGGAACCCACCTCTGGCAAAACTGCTGAAATATATTTCAAATATGATTGCATAGAATTGTTATCAGGGCATAATAACAGCCATAAAAAATTTCCAGCCAATGTAGCAGCTGACCTGTACCTGTTTACTGAAACACAACCCTAATCACACAATGGTCAAAAATCAATAGTAGTGTTTCCCACTGCTTTGAAATGGTAAGCACATGAACCCCCAAATTGTCCTCTAACCCCTTATTAGGAAAAAATAAAGATCTATGTGTCCTCACCCATTTTCCATTATTACCTCATCCAAAACATGTCGCTCAGCCTTGCCTTATTTACCAAGAACCAAAAGTCACAGAAAAATCTTTCCTTTGTCTAAAGGAGAAAACA
This sequence comes from Thermophis baileyi, assembly GCA_003457575.1. Taxonomy (NCBI): domain Eukaryota; kingdom Metazoa; phylum Chordata; class Lepidosauria; order Squamata; family Dipsadidae; genus Thermophis; species Thermophis baileyi. The sequence continues at coordinate 1,911,711 of QLTV01003971.1, forward strand.
GATCAACTATTCTATGCTTCCTTCAGCATTGAAAAATGTCTAGGTTGAGGTCGTTAAGCTCTCTATCATAATTTCAAGACCTGTTTCCTGGTCAGTCACTGTTGTCACTAAACCTTTCAGTATATATGAAATCAGGTTATTTTTGTCCCATAAACTCTCCTTTATTCCTGGTATCTACATGGCCAGGTATCTATTTTGGCCACACAAGAAATATAGTTTGCCACCATCTTCTTCTGGGATGTTTTTCAGATTTCTGGTCTACTCAACAGCCCTGGGATTTTCTATTGCTCTCTCATCCAAGTACTAACTGGGTTTAATTTTGCTTAGTTTTTCAAGGTTGGATAAGTTGTGTGACCTAATGACGTTTTAAGATTTATGTACATCTCAAATCACACTCTATGTTTTCTTGGTTGATTTAAATCATATCTATATTTCCTTCTAAAAAAACATTAGACAACCCAATTATTTTGTTCCACAATCATTGTTGACCATGAAATATGGTTGTATGTGATGAGCAAAAAAACCAACAACATCACACTTACTTATTTTTTCTAATGATAAATAAAGGATAAAAGTAGATATAGGAAAATTATCCTCCCTATATTTTCCTAACTGAAGCAGTGGTCTCATACTATTAGTATCTATAATTATTTTTCTTTTGCAAGAAGAATAAATGAATATTTATATTTTACAAGGGTAAAACTGCAACCATTGGACAAATATTAAGGAGTTTGACATTTAACCAACATGATTCTAAGAGTGTTTAACTTCAGTTTCTTCAGGATAACAGGTTTATTTGCAATTGAACAAATTCTGAGTTAAGGACCCCTCTGATGCTACTACTGTAGCTTTATTTCTTCTTTCCCACCCTCAGCTGAGATAGGTCAAACTCATTCTAAAATTGCTGCTTAATAAACAGGTCTTTTCTTCTATACTATTGTCTTATGAAAGACAGTTATATTTCAGATCAGTTAACAAGACAGTTTGAATTTATTTTCCAAGTACCTCTATCTTATCTTCTCTATAACTATTCTTGCCTCTCTCCTTTTCTTTAAAAATAGGATGAAGAAAGCAATATTTTAGCCATCTGAACAAGCCGCATTCTGAATGAGCTCACTAACGGGAAGTGCTCCCGGTTATCTCTTTTTCAAAATTGGAGCCATTATACTCATTTGTGAAAATCCACACTTAGCCTTTCATAAAAAGTGGAATTTTGACCCATTGAACTGGAAGAGTTTCTGTGCTGTTCCACTGATCTTTGACAAGATAGCTTACAACAACAGAGAATACAATTTAGTGCCAGTGTGAATTTTTATTCCACAGTTTAACTCTGACTGCTCACAAGTAGTAAATTTACTTTGGATAACTCGTGCTTTATGGATTCTAAAGACTGCAACAAAGTTGGAGATGAAAACAAACAAAAAATTAAACGCTGAATTCACTGAAAGCAATTATTATTACTAAGGTAGGCCTCCAAGGACAATTAACCTGGACAATATGATGTCTTCCTTGATTTTTTTTTTAGAGTTAAGTTTGTAGGCTAGTACATATATTTCCAAATAATGACAGGAAGAAATATGTTAATGATTAATAAAAATGAAACAATCATCTCCATTTCAGGTTATATGAGTATTGATGAGTACAAGTTAAAACTTTCAACTCTGCCCTTACTTCAGATTTGGAATCTAAGCAGGAAAATACAATAGTTTTGCCAGCTCCATTCCAAGAACGACATAGATTAATTCAGGCAAATTTCAGTTCATTTGCTTACATCCAATAGACAGAACTTTGCCAGACTAAATATTTACTCTTCTCACATGAATGGATATACTTGGGGAGATTCTAGGGACTGGCTATCCTAACTCTCTTCCTTTGACTCTCTATCCAGCTCTAGACAGTGTTGTCTCTTATCCTATCCCTCCTCCTTGAAACTAAATTAATATGGCACTAGATCTGTGAAGCTTAGATAAAATTAATAGGATGGAATAATGAAAGTAATTGTGTAATACTGGACAACAACATAAGAGTATATTGGAATCTATCTGCAGAATATCGCACTCAAAAAGGGACTAAAAGCAAACAGAGTGATGTTCTATCCATGCCTGCATTCTTTCTATGGCAGGAGAAACAAGTAACTATGAATTTATTCAAAATATAGTACTTGTTTACTGCCTACTCATTGAACAAATGTACTTACTGTAGGTCTACCAAGTTCTGGCTACTGCACCATTCCCAGAGTCATGTGATCACGATTTGAGCACTTGGCAACTAGCTTGCACTTATGATAGTTTCAGCACCCCAGTCATGTGATTGCCATTTGCAACCTTCCCTGCTATGCTCCCATAAGCAAAGTTAATGGGGAAGCCATCAGGGAAGGTCACAAGTGCCCCCTCTCTATACTTGCACTGCACTAACATCCCAACCATAGCCTCCCTCAACTCGTGTAGAGTCTGCAGTGGTCCTCTCAGGCCTCCTCTGCAGTACTTATACTCCTTATCCATTTAACAACCTACACATATTGGGATTATGATGGCAACTGCTGTGTTGTTGTCACTAAGCCATGTGACATTGTGCTTTATGATTGCATCACTTAGTGATGACAATCCTGGTCCCAATTCCATCATAACCTTAGGATAACTGTATATTTGTAATTGTGTATTTAAAATATAGCAACAATTATATTTGCTTCCTTATTTTATGAAATGTTCTAGTGAATTCAAAACCCACACTGTATTTTGCTTTATTACAGATAATTATTATAAAGCTAACTAATAGTAGCTTTTATGCTAATTCTGTTACTCAGATTACCAAAATAAAGAAATATACTTGCTTGCTTCTATTTCATGCCCAAACAGCATCAGAAACACAGCCTACAAGTTAAACCTTAACAGATTCAGTAAAACACTATTTCCTACATATTCCTCAATTCATGCAATGATTGGAAAAAAGCTACAGGTTTCATTTGTCTTAGTCTCAATATATGGCAAAATGCATATTTATCAAGATCATTGCAAATTCCAAGAGTGAAAGGAATGTCATGTTGAAATGGAATATGGAGCTAAATTAAAATGGAATATAGCGCTAAATATTTAACAAAACACCATATATAGAACATTCTTCCTTTTGTGAAGCGGCTGTTATTATTTAATAAGGTAAAAGACTGCTGAAGTCTATTTGTCACATACCTGTGATTTTTGAAGACATTTCTAGCTGGCTTATTATTAGACCTCTCTGCGCATATGTATGAATATTCAAATAATGTCAACATGGCTTATCCTATACAATCTTTTAAAATTAGGGCAACCCTTCAGGTTTCAAGTTACTTTATCTGTAAAATTGGGGATGTGAAACAGAGAAAGAATTTCTGTATCAGTACTACAATTCTTGGAAGAAGGACACAAATTTTAAACCATTACTTCTAATATATTTAAAGCCATAGGTTGTTAAATCAGTTGTCCAATTACATGTAGCCCTTATATCAAAAGGCAAAGATTATTAAAAGAATAATTAGTCTTTAAAATGTTGACATTTAGACCCATGCACCTAAACTTTTCTTTATTAAACCATGTCATAAAAGATATCAAAGTATTCTGCTTTTTAAAAAAAGGCATTAAAATTCAGTAATACCCCCCAAAGAGAAAATTGTTAAATCTCTTAAACCCCTGGACTTACATTATCAGTTTTTATATGCCTGTCAACACTTGGGGAAAAAGAAGCAATGGTTTATTCTCTGTCTCAAATTTAAAAGCCAACTAAACTTTCTTCTACCTTCCCACTGAGATCTTTAACTCCAGGCAAAGAGCAACATATCAGTTTAAAATGGGATACAAAAGGCCATGCAGTCTCTATTAGCTGCACATCAACACACACTACCATCTCCCATTTCATACGATTTATAGAAACAAGAACTAACTTCCCTTATTTTAAAAACTGCATTAACAGTTGGGGAGTCTGGGAGGATGAGGAGAGTGAGGAGTCTGTGTAGAAAAGCAATGGCCTCTGGCTGTGCTTACTGATTTGTTCATAAACTGTTCCTTTGCTGTATCACATAAACTGTTCCTTTGCTGTATCAAGTTAGCAGGGAATTTTTTCTAAAATTGCACTAAAATTAAAATAGAATTACTAGGGTTTGCGTGAAGAGATATGGGGACTACAAGAAACTAGTTCTTCTCAGTTAAACAGCTACCTATGCTTTGGCTTCCATATGTTAAAACCCAGAATTTGGAAACCAACATGTATAGAGATGTACATGCAAAGGCCTCCATATTTGAACAGATGTTTGGTATATGAATGGCTGGTTTTTTTAAATCAACGTCACAGCATTATATCTGGAATCACCTTTTTTTGAGAGCTTCAAGATTTTAGGAGTAAGTTGATCCCACTAGAACAGTTTGTGGCAGAGGATCACAATGGTGTGGTAAAACAAGGACTTGCTGACGTTATTTGAAGTAACACGCTTGTTATTTAATCAGGTACTAAATGCTTTGAATTAGTGCAAATGTAGTGCAAATTTTTTTTGCAGATGCACCTCATTTAGTGCAGAGCATTTCCTAGCAGATTGAGATCTCTTGAAAATTTTAATATCACACGTAGGTCTACTTTAGCTAGTTAGATCTGGAAGGTTTTCTTGTTAGAAGGCTGCTTCAGTTTAGCTCTTTTTTTAAAAAAGCTAAGAGATTTTCTGTATCTGAGCATAGAGACATTATGTATCTGAGCATTAAATGTTCATTCTTATTTTTATGATATAACTTTTACTGATACCATTTTGGTTTAACACTCCAACCTTGATCAATTTGCAATCAATTTATTTTTTACTCTCAGTTTCTGATAACATATTCTGGTTCAGTTAACTATCTGATCAGTATAATCCAATATGAAACAGTACAGTGATTTTTTTTTTAAAGATGTCTACAGCAAGCTTCATCAAATTAATCTTAGGAGTTTACACTCTTTGTGGCTTATTTCCAGTGATACAAAGAAACTATAAAACCTCATTAAAAATTTCTAAGGAACATAACTGTTGTTCTCTTTCCTTTCACCTATTCTAGCAACTCTTCAAAAGAGCTACTCTTCACATCATGTACTCCAAATATGATAATCTGACAATCTACGATAGAATCAAGATCACGTGAAATCTTAATACCATTTTATAATGCTTTAGAGTAAGACCACATTTGGAATATTGTATCCAGTTTTGGTCGCCACAATATAAAAAAGATGTTGAGACTCTAGAAAGAGTGCAGAGAAGAGCAACAAAGATGATTTGGGGACTGGAGGCTAAAACATATGCAGGAATAATTGGCTTTGTCTAGTTTGATGAAAAGGAGGACTAGGAGTACATGACAGCAGTGCTCTAATATCTAACGGGCTGCCACAAAGAAAAGGGGGGCACTCTATTCTCCAAAGCATCTGGAGGAAGACAAAAAGCAATGGATGGAAACTTAATTAAAGCAATCTAGAACTAAAGAGAAACTTCCTGACAATTAGAACGACTTGGCTCCAGAAGATGTGGGTGCTCCAACACTGGAGATTTTTTAAAGAGATTGGACAACCATTTGTCTGAAATGGTATAGGATTTCCTGCTGGAGCAGGAGGTTAGACTAGAAGACCTCTAAGGTCTCTTCCAACTCTGTTATTCTAGGATTCATTTGATAGTTTTCTTAGCTAACTATGGCATTCTCTAAAGTTCAAAAGCGTAAATACTTTTCTATCCTGGTTTTTCAAAGTCCCAACTTCTATAGAAGACTGTCATAGGAAAACTACACCCTCTGTGATTCTGATCTTTCTAATCATAAAGAAACCATTACATCTGAATATTTTTCCCAGGCCCTTATTGCTATTTTATCAAGTGCTAATCTGCAGTATATTTCTTGACTACTGTTGATACTAAATAATAAAAAGTAGAAGTTATACACCATTTCAATATATTTATTATAAGGTTAGTTGCTTTACCTATTCATCATCATTTTAATCTTCTTTATATTCAATCTTAGCCCCAATTTTTACTGTACCTTCATTTCAAATCATTTGCATTTTCAGCTAGCTTCCTATAGCTGAAAGAATGGAAGAATGCAATAGCTCTTGTCAAGATTATACAGAGACTGATCCTAGGATCAATATTGATCCTAGGGGTCAATATTGACTAGAAGACATATGCACATAAATTTTTGTTTATTGTTTATTATTTGTTTATTGTTACAAAAATGAAGTAGTTCAGTTGTAATAGCCAGAAAAACAGATCATAAACTGTTCATGGACAAGTTCCAAGACAAGGTAAAATGGAAGAAAAAAGCCAACCAGTTTCCATAATGTGGATTTTCAAGACACCAGTTAACCACCCTGGATGAATTATATATATAGGCCATGGGCAGCAACTTTTCCAAGCCAATCAGTGTTAATGGAAGCCCTTAATCCTGGATAATTTAGCAGAACTTTTGCCAGGATTTTTGTTTTATTTGGAGCACAGAATGAGGAGAGGAGAGGAGAGGAGAGGAGAGGAGAGGAGAGGAGAG
>QLTV01003971.1:1918322-1928680 GCA_003457575.1 Thermophis baileyi
GGAGAGGAGAGGAGAGGGGGGAAAGGAGAGGGGGGAAAGGAGAGGGGGGAGGGAGAAGGGGAAGGGTATTGCCTTTTGGGGCTTATAAATTTAGACAGAAATAATTCTACATGACAATAGGTACTAACCATGACTTGTGTATTGGACAGGTTATTCTTATAAGCTAATTTAAACATCTGTAGAATTAAATTGCCACTTGCCTAATTTTATGCTTCTATCCCATCTGAAACCAATATATACATTACAAGCTAGAAAAAGTTTAATTTCATTTTTTTCTATTGTGTGAATAAAAAATATGAACTTATGCTGTATTTTCTAATATACATTCTTAAAATATTTACATACTACCCTTATCTAAATATCTAGAACATGTAGGAGCAAAAGAACAAAAGACAATATAATAATTATAATAATAATTACTTGAATTAAATAATAGTTTTTAAAAAGATCAGAAGAAAACATTTAAAAAGATGCACAAATATAAAAACCTGGATTACTTCTAAAAAGTTTAAGTTCAAGAAGATCAGCTATTTGAAATAATTTTTAGTTACTGAAAGAATGTAGGTTCTCTAATGCTAATCCAATATTTTTATTTTATGTACTTATTTATCAAATTTATATGACTGGCCATCATGCACAAGCGACTTTTGAAGTCATAAAATAAAACCATCAATTAAACCATTATAAAACCACTTGAAACATATAAGGATAAGCAAGACAGGATCACGAGAGGGTTAAAATAAAAATATTATATATGATGCAGCCAACAGTTCTCTGCTACCAAGGGACCCCAAGCCTGATGGGAAAAAAAACACAATTGAAGGCTTTTGAAAGGCCTTAAGCAACGTTGGGGCTAATTTCACCTCAGAGGGGATTATGTTCCAAAGGGCAGTACATACAATTAAGATACTTTTTGATGTTACAATTTTGTCCAGATACATTAGCAGCATTAAAAACTCTTTAATTACTATCAACATGGAAATTATTTTGGATTATTAATAAATCTCTATTTTTAAAAGTATTCTAAGACTATTGGTAAGGTGAATATCAGTTATTTGCATGAATTTTGGAATACCCTATACTGACAAAACCATGGAAATTGATCTTAAAGAATATTATTATATTTATCATGCTTCTAAAATAAGGTTAATTCTACACCAGATTTTCTGGATGTTTATTGGGGATTTACAAGAGAGTGCTGTAAATAGGTTATTTGTTTTTTTCTTTATGCTAGAAGTATAAAATGATACAGAGGGCACACATATTATATGGGCTTTCTCTATCATGGGCCAATTTTAGTTTAACTAAATTTATTAATACAATTTTAGGGAAGTAGTAACAGTTAGAGATTTGAATGTACTTTTGAAATTAGATTTTATAAAGCTATGGAGAATTTTGGATTTATATTAAGCATGGGGCATAGAAAAATACTACTCTTACAATGGAAAGACTAAACCACTGCTATTTTGCAATCTTAAATTTATGACAAGTATGGCTTGAATGAAATGGAAAGACTGATAAATGTACAGGTAATCCTCAACTTACGACCACAATTGAGCCCAACATTTCTGTTGCTAAGTTGTTAAGTGAATTTTTCCCCATTTTACAAACTTTCCTGCCACAGTTGTTAAGTGAATCACTTCAGTTATTAAATTAATGACAGGGTTTTAAGTGAATCTGGCCTCCCCACTGACTTTGCTTGTCAGAAGGTCGCAAAAGATAATCACATGATCCAGGACACTGCAACCATCATAAATATGAGTCAGTTGCCAAGCTTCTGAATTTTGATCATGTGATCATGGAGATGCTCAATGGTCATAAGTGTGAAAAACGGTCATAAATAACTTTTTCCAGTCCCATTGTAACTTTGAAGACCTGGCTTTTCTGGCAGGCCTGGGCCCGTTGATCTCGCTGTTGTAATCCTGCGAGATCCGGCCATGAATGGTGTGCATGGGTTTTTAAATTGTTTTTAAAATGTTTTTATAATGTTTTTTAATGTTTTTTTATATTTCTGTTGTAAGCCGCCCAGAGTCCCTCGGGGAGTTGGGCGGCATAGAAATTTAAATAATAAATAAATAAATAAATAAACTTCAAATGGTCACTAAACAAACTGTTGTTAGTTTAGGTAGGACTACCTGTAATACTATGTAACCAGAATAAAATGCTATTTAAAATAGCATTTTAAAATATTTAAAAGTAATGATACATAAATATATTCTATTTTTATTTCTTTTTAATTCTATATATGAAAGTTATAGGATATTTTGATCCCATTATATGTAAAGGCATTTCAAAAATATGAAGAAATAGGATGCTGTATAGCAGCAGCTCCCAATCTTTTGATCTCCAGGGACCGGTTCTATGGTGAAAGGTTTTTCCACAGACCGGAGGGGGCGTGGTTTTGCATGCTGCCTGCATACCGTGGATGGGGCTTCGCTTGTTTGCACGGTCCGGTTGCTGGCATGCCACAGACCGGGGGTTGGGGACCCCTGCTGTACAGTATTCTAACTTTCCACCAGAATTCTGGTAAAAAAAATCTTACATTGAAACTGGAAGTTTCAGAAACTGAGTTTAAAAATTAGTTTGATTCCAGTAGGATAGGACAGTTGGGATCCTGCTTTATATTTAATAATATACTGTATGTATGTTTACTACATCTATCATCTATATCTATATCATCTATATCATCTATATCTATATCTATATCTAATCTATATATCTATATATCTATATATCTATATATCTATTATCTCTATCATCTCTACCTATCTCTATCTCTATCTCTATATGTCTATTTATCTCTATCGTGTGTGTGTATAGTGTGTGTATATATATATCTATATATCTATATCTATATCTATATATCTATATCTATATCTAATCTATATCTACCTACCTAAATACCTACCTAACTACCTAGAGAGCCAATGTAATATAGTGGTTAACACAATGGATTAGGACTGGGAGATTCTAAACTTCTAGTTCACTTTCAGCTACTGATGCACACTAGACAGCTTTGAGGTAGTCACTCTCTTTCACCCTAACCCACCTCACAGGGCTTTTTGGGTAAGAAAAATAGGAGAAAGAATACAACGTATGCTGTCCCAAGCTAAAAGAGGCAAGGCTATATGTGATTCAAATAAACAATGCATTTTAAACACATTTGAACTCTGGAGTTCCTGGTGCTCTATGGGTTTGGGTTAGGATTACAGACATTTCATTACCCAACTAGGTAACATCACTCTAAACAGCCAAACTCAGAGAATATCAAGAACTTCATAATTCAACCCTGAACTACAGATATTCTCTTTTATTGAAATTTAAACCTTATTAACAGCTTCAGATTCTTAAATAAATACAAATTAAGCAACAAGATTCCAGTTAAGGAATAAAAGCTAAAAAAAATCCCAGCTTCTCTTCAATGCATATTTATCAAAAATTCACATGAAGGAAAAGATAAAAAGAGGAAAACAAGTAAAAACAAGTCTTACCAAAAGTAACTTCTCCTTTGCCAGTTTTGTCAAAAAGCTGAAATGCCACCATAAACAATGCATCTGGAGCACAGAGGACAGATTCAAACGCTACAAATTCTTGAAAGGATATCAACCTACAGAAGAAAATGTTATTAAAAATGTAGTCCCTTGTTTGTAGAATATTGCAATAGAACATCCATTAGACCTGTCTTTCCCATCCTCGCCATCAAACATATAGAAACTGCAGCTCCCAAAATTAATCTTTCCAGTTTCAGAAGATGTATAGTGTTTTTAGAAATAACAGCAGCAATTTAGAGGTGTTCAACGTTTTCCTTCCTTTTCACTTTCTTTCCACAGCCGAGATCAATCTTTTTCTTGTAAGTCAAAAGGGGATACAGATTCATATAAATATTTTTGTGCTTGTTTATAAGTACTGATACACATCTGGATATTTAAATATAATGCAAAACTTTGATCTGTGTGCTGACCAGATGCTATTTGCTTATGAGCATTGTTAAATCTATAATTCTCCCTACTCCATCATATAAAGAGCCCTCCCTCTGGAAAATAGAATGCATGGACACCCAACTGTATAGCAATATCTCTTTTGCAGCTAAGTGGTTAAGTGAAATATTACACGATCACAATCTGTGATTTTACCGGCTGGCTTCTCCAATGATTCTGCTTTTTGAAAGCTGATGTGAAGTACACAATTGGCGATTGACAGTGGCATGCTGTGACAGTCACAATACCTGCCAGTAGTGAAGCATCCAAACTTCAAACATGTGACCACAGGGACATTGTCAAAGTCGTAAGTTCCAGGACCTATTGTAAAGTTACTTTTTCAATGCCATTATAATTTTAAATGGATGTTAAACGGGACAGTTGTCAAGCAAGGACTACCTGTATGTCTATGTTGAATTTTCTTTCAAAACTGTTGACAGAACTTAATTATGACTGAAATGGCACTTTTTTTTGACACAGAATTAAACATTGCAAGTTTGCAGAGATGAACATTTTCCCAACCTAACCTTATTAGATAAAGAACGTAATTATAATTTAGTTTCATCGTGGAGCCATATTTTCTCTCCGAAATTTCACCAACATATGCCGGTCAGATTTCTATAAACTGTTTATCAAAACAGTTGATTGTTTATTTTAGACAGACAGGGCAGTAAATCTTGAAATTATGTTAAGTTGTTAGAAAACTTGCAGAGTAATCACAAGAGCCACTTTGGTGTAGCAGTTAAGGAATCCATCTAGAAACCAGGAGTCTGTGAGTTCTAGTTCTGCTATAGGTAAGTGACCTTGGGCCCAGAGGTGGGTTCCTCCTGGTTCGCACCAGTTCTATAGAACCGGTAGTAAACCAGTAGTGACGTCACGGAGCCAGTTCTGTCGGTGCCGGTCCGTGGACGCCGCCATCTTTTTTTTGGAATTTTTTAAAAAAAATTGGGGGAAAAAAAGGGGGGGATTTTTTGGTTTTCTGCGCCGAGTTTTCGGCACTACGCATGCACCGCCATGTTTTCTGCTCTCTTTTTTTGGAATTTTTTGCTTGTTTTGCTTCTGCACATGTGCAGAAGCTGAGTTTTCGGCAGTGCGCATGCGCAGCCACGCGTGCGGTGCGGCCACGCAGCGCACAATGCACGCACAGCCACACGGCACGGGAGGAAGCGAACCGGCGGCGAGGTAAGTTAGAACCCACCCCTGCTTGGACCATTCTCTCTCAATCCTTGGAAATATGCAATGCAAAACCACTTCCAAAATCTTGCCAGGAAAACTGCAGGGACATATCCAGTTAGCCTCCAGAAGTGAAAACGGCTCAAAGACACAAAATACACACACACACACACACACACACACAATTATACTTCATTAAAAGCATTTTGTATGAAATGTGAGAAAAGTTGGGCTACTTATATTACTATTAAATAGTAAAGTAAGAAGATTCAATTTAGTATTTATTTAAGATGCTCAATAGTTTGCAGATATTCATTATTTTAGAATATAAAATTTATTAGTTAATATACAATGTAATTTATCATCAATGGTAAATTATTAACTTCACTTGTTTTGAGCAACCTTTCCACATTTCCATTACAATGTGGCAGCTTCCAAGATCAGTCTATATGGAAGTACAGGTAGACCTTGACTTACAATCTTTCGTTTAGAAAGCTACAACAGCACTGAAAAGTTTTTCACAGTGGAAGCATCATGTGAACAAAATTCAGGTACTTGGCAACTGACTCATATTTATGATGGATGCAGTGTCCCTGGGGTCATGTAATCAGCTTTTGTGATCTTCTGACAAGCAAAGTCAATGGGGAAGCCAGATTCACTTTACAACTATGTTACTAAGTTTAAAAAAACTGCAGTAATTCTCATTACAACTGTAGCAAGAAAGGTTATAAAATGGCTCAAAAATCACTTAACAACTTCCTCGCTTAGAAACAGAAATTTTGGACTCAATTGTGGTAGTAAGTCGAGGACCATCTGTAACCATCCAACATTAGGTAAAGGTTTCCCTGTCCCGTCATGTGCTCATCTCCATTTCTTGGCTGAGAGAGCTAGAGTTGTCCGAAGACATTTTCCATGGTCATGTGGTCGGCATGGGTATACACCAAAGGCACACGGAATGCTGTTACCTTCCACCAAAGTGGTACCTATTAATTTGCTCACATTTGCATGCTTTAGAACTTCTAGATGGGCAGGAACCAGGGCTCCCTGTTGTGTGGCGCTTGGGTCTTGAACCCTGGTTGTCAAGCTTTCCAACTAACAAGCTCGGCATCTTTAACTGCTGAGCATCGCACCCTCACCCCATTGCACAGAATTCGGGTCTCGAACCCGGGTTGTCAGCTTTCCAACTAACAAGCTTAGTGTCTTTAACAGCTGAGCCATCACTCAACATTTCATTCAACATCGAGACTAATAAACGTATACTCCCCTATGGCAACATGTATTTTATCATGTTTCCATTAGTGCTTTCAAATAAAAACATTAAAAAATTTATTTGTCATACTTGTATATCCTACAAAGGTTTGCAGTAATTACAAGCAACATAAAAAGTTAGATAGAATGTCATAGTAGGAACTAAGATATAGTCATTGTAACATAAACATCATAAAAACAATCAAAGTGGGCATCTTATCATTTAGCATAGCCCTCAAAGTAACTCATTATTCAAGAGTTTCCAGAAGACCAGGATGGACTATTTATCTCATTAAACATATAACCTGCCTTTCTTCAGGAGACTTAGGCAATTTACATCCCTTCATTTAATCCTCAAAAGATCCCTACGAAGTTAGGCTGACAGTTACCAAATGAGTTTCTGTGGCTGAAAATGAAGTATAATCTTTCCAGTCCTAGTCCAATGCCTTAATCCGGTAGTTCTCAAACTTTGCAGTACTATAATCCCTAAAATGATAAGTGATCATTTCTGTGACTCCATCTCACAAATAAAAATCGTGATTTCATGGGTAGGCAGACAAGACCATGCCTTGTTCTATCATTTTAATCTTTCAATTTCAACCTTTATGGTCAATGCACAAAATGGGTACAATGAGATTGGCTGAGCCTCCCTTCGTGCACCCCTCCCAACATAAATACATATCAATAACTCACAGTGAAAGAAAGAAATCCCTAACCCAATAAATCATACTAACACACACACACACACATATATATATATGTATAGAGGATATACACATATATGTATGTCCTCTATACATATATATGCATAACATTACATTATAATATATTGCACCAATATGAACATGTTGCGACGCCCCTGCAAGTCTATCATACTACATGCTTATGAAGTTATGTTGCATTCAGGAGTCTGACAGCCCACGGATAAAAGCTGTTCTTCAGCCTGTTCGTACGACTTTATGTTCCGGGTTTCTTAAAATTTGTCACATAACAATTGTAGCTTTATACAGGCCAAATGAGGAACTGAGTCAGTTTTTATAGTGTTGCTTTATAAACTGCTTGCACAGTTGTTGTTTTTTAAATCTGGACCTCCAGATTGCTTACAATCGCCTCAGGGAATCCTGAGCTATTATTTTAGAACTCTTTTCTTAATCTTATAACACCTTCCTTATCATGCTAATGCTCAGTTATTGTGATTTATAATATGGCTTCTTGTAAACTAGAACTTACTTCATCAACTGACAGAAGAGTTCTGTTGAAATAGAGTTTAATTCACAAATACCACATCCCAACAAAGCATGTTTTCAAAGAACACTACACACAATCCTTTCATTGCTTACTACACATTCGTTTCACATAAATTGCTGTGGTACAGATCAAAATTTATTAATTTATATGGTACTATCTTTAAAATAAAATGATTAGCAATTTTTACAGAAAAACAAAGCAAATATTAGCAAAATTCAATCAATTCAATTCAAAATTCAAGCCCATTACAGGAGAAACATCAATATCCGTGTGCCAGCTGAATTCAAATTAACCCAATTTTTACATGTTAATTAAACCAGCTATTTTCTTCTTATTGTATTTTTGCTCCTTAAATAGACTGGCCTGCAAGTGATTCCCAACAGATCTACTCCAGCAACAATGACGTACTCATTTACTTCTATTATGACCACACAATACAGTAACTGAGTAGTAATTTTTCACAGTCAATTACACATGTGGTTCCTAATGGTTAAAGATGCTGAAAAAATGCATGTTACACAGCCATATGTTCTGAGCTCTATACTGCATAAGGGCAGTTGCCTAGGTAACAAGCTTTCTCTGTGGCTTAGCACAACCGTCATTGAATATCATTAGGTTTCATTAAACAGCAGATATTAACATGAACCTCAATATACTACTTAAGAATAATTTTGTCCACATAAGCTACAGCTTACCTAACTTAACAGCCTGACTGAGAAAATTCTAATGACCTGTATTTTAAAGATGCAAAGCTAAAAAAGAAATTGGCAAATTATAAACCAAGCATAAAGTTCCCTGTAAGTCAGATGCTTTATTGGTAATATTTCTCTTAGCAAAAGGAAAAAAAATCTTTTTGGTCAAAAGATACTAAGATTCCAAAGACAAATTAAATAGAAAGAAAAGCTAACTACTACAACCATTTGGCACCCAACTGGGTTAGAATTTTTTTTGGGTAGACAGACAAATTGACTAATATAGATGAAATAGTTATTGTTATCCATTCCAAAGGTTTGTTGTCCACATCAACACACTAATTTTCAGTTTATAACTATCCCTACCCTTTCCACTATCACTATTGAGAAAATTCTATTTTGTTTTAGAGCATCCTTTAGTTACATATCTGAAGTAGAAATGACATCCCCCCCCCCCGAAAAGTTGGTTTTACAAAACTGGAAAATAATATTTCTCTTTTTCCCAGTTTTAGAACAGAAATTTCAAATATGAATTTTCATCATGAGACATCTGGATCCCAGGATAGATGGGTGGACCACTGACAAGAGTAAACTTTACAGCTTTTCGTGCCAAAAGTAAAGAGAGAAGATTCTACTGCAAACTATGGTATAAAGTGTAAACAGATTGTGGATAGCTGGGTTACAGTGTAGAATAGAATAGAATAGAATAGAATAGAATAGAATAGAATAGAATAGAATAGAATAGAATAGAATAGAATAGAATAGAATAGAATAGAATAGAATAGAATAGAATAGAATAGAATAGAATAACNNNCCCGCACCCCCCCTCCTCCATGCCCCCCCTGCCTCCGTGACCCCCGCCACACCACGCCCCCTCCCCGCGCGAGATGAGGTGACAAAGGGGGCGTGGCACCAGGGGCAAAATGCTCCGGGTTCGGGCTTGCCTGCGGGTCGCCGGACAGCTGATAGCGTGGAAGCGGGAGACTTCGCCTGGACGCCGCCATTTGGGTTCTTTTACCCTCTGCGCATGTGCAAAGTATTCTGCGCATGCGCAGAGGGTAGAAGAACCCAAATGGCGGCATCCGGGCTACCAGCTGTCCGACGACCCGCAGGCACGGCCGAACCGGGACCTTTTCACCCCTGCAGTGACAGTGGCACCAAGATGGTGGGCTAACGCGCACGGCGACCCCTGTGAAATAGTCGTTCGACCCCCAAAGGGGTCGCGACCCACAGATTGAGAACCGCTGCCCTACACCATTTCAGACAAATGGTTATCCAACATCTTCTTAAAAACTTCCAGTGTTGGAGCATTCACAACTTCTGGAGTTGTGTAAGGGAGAAAGTATGAAAAGACTGTCTAACTGCCTATCTATGTATGGTGTAAAGATATTCCTATGACTGCACTGTTTTGAGAGCACTATCTCTCACAGGCAAAACCTTACTCAGTTTTACCAACAGAGAACATGTTTCAGGACTACTGTGCTTGGATCTAGAAATTAGGCGTTGGACTTACCTGATACGCCTCTTCTCATCCGGGGGGAGCCAGCATTCAGGATGGGTTGTCCTCGTCCAATCCAATGAAGGACCGAGTCTGTTAATTTCCTCAATTAGCATATAGGGATCCGCCTTACTTATCCCCAGATTTGACGAATCCCAAAACCCAGACTCGACGTGGCAAACCGAAAAAGGCCCAGGCAGTAAAAAACACCTGGTGGACTCCCATCCACACAAAAAAACGACAAGAGAAAAAGTAGAACACTCTCAGGAAAAAACCGATTAAGGGCGGGACTGAATGCTGGCTCCCCCCGGATGAGAAGAGGCGTATCAGGTAAGTCCAACGCCTATTCTCCATCCTGGGGTGGAGCCAGCATTCAGGATGGGACATACCAAAGCCTGGAATCCCCTAAGGGTGGGAACCGTCATGGTGAACCAATTACTGGGTACCTTCAACCACTTGTTGAAGCACTCGACGGCCAAAAGCCACATCTGTGGACGCATACGAGTCAATTTTGTAATTGCT
>QLTV01003971.1:1938843-1964199 GCA_003457575.1 Thermophis baileyi
TTGGCGTTTGAAGCGGGGGGGGGAGCTTTGTCTGGGCTGGAGAATTTGCGTGGGGCCGAAACTTCACCCAGGCTTCTCGAGAGATGAGTGTTTGCTCCGCCCCATGCAAATTCTCCAGCCCAGACAAAGTTTCCCAGCATTTGAAGCGGTGCGGGAAACTTCGTCTGGGCTGGAGAATTTGCATGGGGCCGAACAAACACTCCTCTCTTGAGAAGCCCATCCAAGTGCTTCTCTCAGTTGTAGTGCGGCACCAGCGTTTGAAGCGGGGCAGGAAACTTCGTCTGGGCTCAAGAATTTGCATGGGGCCGAAACTTCATCCAGGCTTCTTGAGAGATGAGTGCTTGCTTGGCCTCATGCAAATTCTCCAGCCCGGGGGGGCCCACAGACCACCAAAATTTTCTCACGGACCACCAGTGGTCCGCAGACCACCGGTTGGTGACCTGTGGTCTAGATGAAAGTCATATACAGGCAATTTTTTTCAGGCAATTGTTGGAGAAAGGTAAAAACAAAACAGAAAAATACAAAACCTGAACATCTAACAACAGTGCATTTTTATAATTAAGACAAATTCTCTCTGTTTTACTGAGTTTTAAGTAATATTTTAGAAAGAAGTTATTAGCGTTTCATACTTATAATTTACTATTAGCCATTAATCTATCTAATGAAGTTGTAAGAAAATATATATTGTAAACATCGCACACACAATTAAAACTAACTTAGAACATGGCAGCAATGTAAAACCACACGCTTGTTTATTGGGTGACATCTTGTCTACTGAAAGTGAACACTCAGTACTTTATAACCAGCACACAGATCAATCGATTCCAATGTACGTAGTCATTTATAGGAGAATCTTTCTAAACCTAAGGCTTGAAAACTTTTTAACAAGACAGTTATCAAGAAACAAATCAAATAAGTCAGCCATTCTGCACTTCTACATTTCATTTTTTTCCCCCAAGCTAGGCCCCCTGCTAAGACATTCAATAACAGAAAGCAGCACAAGGTTTCGGTGTCCCTCTGCTTCTACCCACTGTGATTTATTCTTGTGTATTTGAAATCCAATCACGTACCCCCACACTACATATAGAAAATGACCTTGAAAATGTCAGCTTGTTCATTTTGACTGAAGTCTAATCTCTTAGGTTATGGTAGGAGAGTTACAAGAAGTAGAGTTACTCTGGAAAATTATCATGACAAAAGAGGGAAGGGGGAAAAAACATCAGTTCTGTTAGTTTGGGAATAAAGACATTCAAAAAAGTGGTTCTGTAGTCAGGTATTTTTCTTCCACTTTGGTAATTATACCTACAGAGAATATGATATTGCACAATAATGCTTAATGGCTTTTTTGGGAAGTTCCTTCAAAATTCACACTGGATAATCACATATTTTAAATACTCAGGCATTAACAAGTTGAAACCTATTTAAGCCTTTGCAGTACAACTGTGGAATACCTTTTTATTTTTTTAAAAAGTGTATTAGCTAAAGAATTCCAGATTAAAAAATATACAACTAAGAAATTTCAAATTGATTGCTATGTGTTTAACTAACACATGAAATGATGCAAGACATGTAATTGTAATATTTGTTATTTTGGTTTCTTTTCTTTTTTTCTTCTTTTCTTTTTTCTCTTTTTTTCTTCTCTTCTTTCTTTTTCTTTCTTTCCTTCCTTCATTCCTTCATTCCTTCCTTCTTCCTATTTTTATGACATGTGTAATATATCTACTCATGAATTAAACTTCAATATTAATTGTCAACATTCATTGCATTAAAGTTCTGAAATATCCCAATAAAATTACTGGAAGAATGTTCTAGAAATAAAATTATTTTTCTTAGTTATTTATAAATAGTGGTTTCCTTTAAAAAAAATCATGAATAAACTATATGCTATCACATACGTTTCATTTCCCCACTTGATTTCCCTCAGTAGAATTAATAACTAAAAAAATCATTAATTATTTATATACTATGTCACCTTAAAATCAGCAAAATACAACTTTTACAAGCTAGAATTGCAAACCAGCTTTCATGCCTTATAAATCTTTTTGGTGATATTTAGAAGCATCAAGTAAATATTACTGCTTCAGATGACCAGTTATAAATTATTACTGGTTAATTTCATTAGCTACATTAGTGGAAATCATGGAAAGGACTGTCAGAGTAATATACATACATGTTTTATAAATTCCTCTAAAAATCCTCAAGACAAGCCTATAAAATGGAATACATGCAGATTAAGATTGAGTTTTGTTTCTCCAAATCTATATATACTGATAGCCATTGTGTGTTTTCAGATGTAAGGCCAAATCATGTGAAAGAGCCTAACACTGGCAATGAAAACTTGACAGTTTCTACTTTTTCTTAAAGCCAATTGTAGTTTAGTAGGTTAGATTAGATTATAGCTTTATTGATTAGCCTATAGGCTATATCAAAGCACCAGGTTCAAACACATATCACCAATAAAATCCTATATAAACAACTAGCTGATACCCGTGCTTCACTACGAAACTATGTGATGTGGCTTAATAAATTGACACTTAAAGCTTGAAAATTAATGAGTAGTTAAAAAAAGGGACTGTATTATTTCGTTAGAGATGGTAAGCTAAGTTTCTGTTACAGATGAAGACATTATTTGCATAGCATAGACTTTAAATTCGTCCCTCAGATGAATTGCTCAGAACCTCCCTGTAAACATAATTCCTGGTTTTGCTCTCTGGCCGGAGGATGACCAGGCTGTCAGGTGAACTGACTATGGAGAATGTACAGTAGAAGGAACAGATTCGTCTGAACTGAGGAGAAAAATAAGGGGGGGGGGAATCTATCTCTGCCTACCAGCATCCATTGGTATTCATCTGGCTAGCGTCCTGTTAGTGTGTGAGAGAGTTGAGGGGTGTTTGGAAACTCAAACAGTATTTGCTGTGTGAGCAAGAAGGAGACAGGAAGGAGTCTGTGCGTGGTTTAGCTCAACTGTTCTGTAGTAAAGTTGCTTGCTGCTGTGAAAGCAAAAGCAAAAGCGAAACTGAAACTCCTCTGCTTGTGTTTTGCATTTGGATCAGATTTCTTTTCAGGTGGGGAGGGGGGAGTAGAACTCCTTAGTATCAGAGCTTGTTAATATTAATATAAAAAATACTCATGCTGCGATGGTCATTTTGAAAAATCCTTTCTTAGTGAGCACCTAGAAGCCAAGAGGAACATACGTGGCAAATTTCAAGTTTGTAGGCTTTACGGTTCTGGAGATTTCGTGATTAATGTGTGAGTGGTTTTCACTTTATATATATATAGATTTAAAATAAGAGTAGGGTAAAATACAATAGTTATACAGTAGGATAAGATACAATATAATTTAATACATAAATATGTAAAATAGAATAAAATGACATAAAATTATAATTCGGTGTCACACCTACAATCTATCAGTCCCATGTATGCAGATCTCAACCGAACCATTTTGTTTAAGTACTGTGCTGTGTTAAATGTTATTTTCAGGTTCTGGCCGCACATAAAGTAAGTTGTTTTGATATGGGGATCCCAAAGGGTCATTCGTTTGGTATATAGACCAAGGTACCTGTCTCTCACCCCCTTATACAAGCAACAATCAAATAGGATGTGAGCCAGGTCTTTTACCTCTGCCGCTCCGCAAATGCAGAGACACTCATTGTAGGGTATAGAATGGAATCTCCCATATCTGACCATTGTGATTTAGTAGGTTGAAATTTAACTTTCTATAGCAATTTGTAAATGAGAAAAGCCAGTTTCATAAAACTATAGTTTAAAATCATTTTGATTCCACTAATCACAGTTAAGACTGTTCATACATTCAAGGACAAAACAAGCAACAGTTAAAATGAACAAACCAGAAACATATGAAGTTGGCCATAGGGCTGGTGAACTAGGGACCAGAGCCTTCCTAAGCTTGGGAAGCTACTGCCAGGTAGGAAGAACTATTTGCTGTTCACGCTCTATCTGGCTTGTGTTTTATATGCAAGTAATCTCAAGCTTCAATCACATTAGTAGCTATTGGTCATCTGGGGGGGGGGATTTGCTTGTAATCCTGAAAGGCCTCTATTAAGAGTTGACAACACAAGGCTAAATTAATCAATGATCTCACTTGAGGTAATATATGTTTAATGTATATCAAAAAGCCCCATTCATCAAAAATCTAACTAGCCCCTGCAACTTTCTTGGCAAGGGTTTTTAGAAGTGAAAGAGCTAAGAGAGAGTGACTGGCCCAGTTTGTTTCATGCTAAGGCAGGAGTAGAACCTATGGCCTGGTTTATAGCCTATATCTGATGTCTACACCAGACTGGCTCTCTTATTTCTTTACTATATTTTTAATTGTTCCATTCAATTTCAAGATAATGAAATAATTAAAAATAAAAAATAATTACACAAAACCTTTAAAATGTGTAACCAGGTAGACCTTTAATTAAAAGAACAGCATCAATGTCAGAAATGAAATATAAGTTATCAATATAATTTGCACTTAATAACAAAATTAAGGAGCTAGTTGTTCAGATATATTTTCCCCAGGCCTTTTACAGGGAGAACCAGCCCTTAAATTGGCTCTAAATCAAATAGGAAATCCATAAAGTTTTCTGAAGGTTGGGACTTGTCTTAGGCAGACATTTTTCTGAACATTTTTCAAGGGATGTATCACATAAATGTTATTATAGTAATTTTGAAATAAGATATTAAACTATAGACCTCTGTGGTCAGGTATGCCTTTCCCAAAATGATGTACACTCTCTCATATACACAGACATATATACGCAAATCAACCTTCAGTTGGTCATTCTTCTAATAAGCTCACAAAACACTTCCAATTAATGCTGGAAATTAATGTTTAAATTACCAAATGATTAGCATTAATCTTTACCAAGATTAATCTATTCATATTTTTTGATCACTGCATTTATTTCTTTACCAAAGAAAATGCAACTGCAACAAGAAAGACAACAACATGACAAATTATTTAGATTTTAATTATTTTATGTTACAAGAATTATTTTCAAGAAAACTGAGAAAACCATAGGAAATAAACATGGCAGGTTTTGAAGGTTTAACTGCTCATAAAATATACAGTATGTTGCATGATAAAAAGGGCAAAGTGGACAGAAACGTTTCACTTTGGGCCATGCTATTTTCCTTTCCAAAGACGAACATTCTTACACAATTTTGTCAATTGTTTTTAGAAATCATTTCAATTGCCTAGACTATAGGATAGCAATGTAAAGCAAAGTGCAACTTACAGCAGTTCACATTTTTGCACCCTGACCATTGAATAAAGATTAGCAGTTCTGTATAGTAACACTGGTACTAATATCAAATACCATATTTGTGAATCAGATTTACCCCCCCCTTTTTTTTTTTACTTTTTCTGAACAAATAGGATTAATGCATTAGCTTTTAGTTTTAACCATTGCCACACATAATCCAAAGGTTTAGGAAAGATGGGTAAACATAATTAAAATAGCTACAAATATAATTCTATTGATCTTCTAAAGGAATCCCCACTGTTCTTGATAAGGAACATTGAATTATCAATTCCATTTGCAGAAATGGGTGAGTGGAGTAGGGTGGAAGGGATATTTCAATTTCAAAATGCTTACATTTCTCTATATTTATATAATAATCACACAATAATGTATTTGATTTCTTGGAGAGGTGTTCCTTTTTTATAACGCTATTTAAGTATAGCATGGTAATAATACAAGGAATGATTAATGGTTAGAACGCTCCAAAAGTTGAATAATAAAGTAAGAGAAAAAGAAATGAAAAATTCAAGCTTTAAAGGATAAAAATATTTACTTTTAACATACCTTCGAAAATATTGTTTTCAGCTCAGCTGGATCAGCTCTCTTGGTTAGAGCCACCTACAAGTAAATACAATTGTACGGTATTAATATGCATGGTCTATGCAAGGGATGTCAAAATGTCATAAAAACAAAAGAAATTCAAACAAAAGAATACACAATGAAATATAAATGTTCTCAAATAAGTTAAGCAGTAGTTTATGTGAAAAATAAATGTGCGCTTAATGATTATTCGTTGATTTTGCTGGAAATATTCCACAAAACAATGTAACAAATCTTAAGTTTGTAGAAAAATACGAAGATTTTGCCCATATAGCAAACCCAATCATACTGCTGGATTTCATTTTTATAACCTGATTACTATAGTAAATCTGGAGTATATGCAATGGATACAGCAACATAACTGACAAGAGCCTTTCCATATGAATTATTTCTGCTGCAACTCTTATTTGCTTCATGATGTTGAAAGGTAGGTGGCAAAAAGCTAAGGTGAGTCAGACTTGTTTAGCACTTGGACAGAGATCATCACAAAACTCCAGGCTTATAGATTGGAATGGGGAACAAAATAAATAAATAAATAATCTCAAATATGGTGATGAAAAAGCATTTTCCTGTTGCTGCTTTAAAATGGGCATATCCCTCACTTCACCATATTTGCTATCTTTTATTTATTTTAAGTTTTGCTGATTTGTTGTAATTTCTTTGATTATTGAAAATTGCCCAGTCATTCGCATACAAGTTTAATATACTATTATTATTGTTGTTGTTGCTGCTGTTGTTAATCTTCAATTCGATTCACAGTCTAGGACTGGTAAAAACTTAACAGCTCAAGTCCTAACCAGTCCTAACCCCCGGAGGCTCCATTTCAGCTTGCAATGGGCTGGGGGAGGCCCTCGGAGGGCTGAACAGAGCCTCCGAGGGCCAAATCCGGCCCCCGGAGGCTCCATCTTGGTCTGCAACAGGCCGGGGGAGGATTGCGGAGGCCCGAACGGAACTGCAGAGGGGCGCACGAGGCTGGAGAGAAGACTGCTTGCTAGATGTTCACAAGGCAAGTGACCTGACGCAGCAGGTTGGGGGGAAAGCAATTTGGGGAGTATGAGATATTTCAGTGGGTCAGGGAGGCCTTGGGTGATCTTAGGCAGTTGGCCTGTTCCATCAGTAGGCCCCCGATGGCCTTCCCCACCCTGAAATACCTCATGTGCACTTAACGAGCCTTGTATTCGATTAGCGAATGCATGGGCGAAAGGAGGGAATTATCTCATTCAAGGTACGAGATTCACTCCCACGAATCATCGGGTTATGAATGGGAATAGGCAGGCTCCATTACATTCGTAACTCGAGGACTACCTATATAGGCAGTTCCGAGTAGGGTGATGTATCTAGGCAGCCTTTTGGGTATTATTATTATTATTATCTTCCAAAATGTAGTCAGGAATCAAGCTTCACTCTGGCACACCTTTAACGTTTATAAGAAATCTTTCATTAAAGAGCAAAAACAAAATGAAAGCAAACAAAACAAGTTCCCAGAACCACCATCAAAACTAACTTGACAACAATCAATTTGTTCAAAGCTGGAATGGAATGAATTTGATTGTATATCCAGACTAATTTAAGGATCATAAATAAAAACTGAGAAATTGACTTTGGCCAGTAGATGGGAGACCAGCAGTGATGTACTTTGGCATTCCATAAAAAAATATGCTGTTATGCAATTGACGTAAGGTTTTAGCAAAGTGCATTTCAGTATCACCTGACTTCTGTTTATTATGTTCCAACTCCAAATTACTGTTTTAAAATCTGAATAATGAAATCCAGTGTTATTGCAGTTCCAACATTACATCTCTCTTTTGTCTTCTGATCCACAGCACATAACAGACACAAACAGCCATGAGGACCGATAGCTCATATAGATCCATACCTGATAGTTATATATGTATAAATAGGGAAATTGTCAAGCAATTCTCAATAAAAATTCTTAACTATTAAAGCACAGTACGACCGCTCTCCCAACTGCAGGAAGATAACACTGATTTAATTCATAATCTATTACTTTCTATTATAGTGAATATGTACAATGGATATTTAATGTAACATTAGTTTGAATGAAAATTGCCAATAAATAAATAAAATTTAGTCAAATCTTTTAATTTCTTTTTTCAAAATTTTAATGAGACTTTAAAAATTTCACCTATTCTTTTACTTAATATGTTTACATGAAATGATCAGCATTATGTTAACTCCAAAATCAATTTTAGAAACTTTGTCTCTGCAAGGTAAATCAAGTTTAAGCCCACATTTTTACATAAATAAAAAACAATGAAATCATTATTTGTTTATTTGAATTTATCTAACTCCAGTGAACTCAGGGTGGTATGCAAAAGTGGAAAAATCCATAAAAGTGCCGTTGGCTTACCTGAACGGTCTTCTCTGTGCGCTGTGTAGAGAGTCCAAGCAATGGGTTAATCTCGGTCAGATGATCTGGGACTGAGTTTTTTGCATAGATTAAAGCACGCCCTCTGTGCTCCTCTGGTGAAAGCCCGCCAGTTTCAAACGAAGATCAGAAGGATGTGCAGGAAATCCAAGGGAACCCTGAACCGAAGCCACCAGGGTGGGTTTGGACTCTCTACGCAGCGCACAGAGAAGACCATTCAGGTAAGCCAACGGCACTTCTCCTGTGCACTGCTACGAGAGTCCAAGCAATGGGATGTACCCAAGCTCAAGAGTCCTGGGCGTGAGACGGACGGTCCAGGGAAGACACAGTAGAACAGACTTGCTGAAGCACCCGCCGTTCGAAGTCCGCCTCAGCAGATGCGAAAGAGTCTCACTTATAGTTCTTCACAAAGGACGAAGGAGTGGACCACGTGGCCGCCTGACAGATGTCCTCCAGAGAAGCCTGCGTGGCCCAGGCTGCTGAGATAGCCGCACTGCGAGTGGAGTGTGCCATTAAGTGGGGCGGAACCGGTCGTGACTGGGATTCATAAGCGCGGACAATGCACGCCTTAAGCCATCTGCTGATAGTTTGAGAAGACACCTTACGCCCCATAGTCGCCGGCTGGAACGCCACAAAGAGAGCCTCCGAGCACCGGAACGAAGCAGTGCGTCTGATGTATATCCGAAGAGCCCTCCGGACATCAATCTTATGCCAGCGATACTCCAACGGGTGACGAGGGTTCGAACAGAAGTCCAGGAGGATAACCTACTGAGCCCGGTGGAAGGAGGAATTCACCTTCGGGATGAAGGACGGGTCGAGACGAAGGACCACCCTGTCCGGAAAGAAGCGGCACAAATCCTCCCTCACCGAAAGCGCCACCAGATCGGAGACCCGTCTGGCCGAGGTGATGGCGACCAGGAACGCTGTCTTGATGGACAGGTAACAGAGGGAGACCGTGCGCAGGGGCTCGAACGGCGAAGAGGTAAGTGAATCCAAAACGAGCGACAGATCCCAGGTGGGGTATCTGTGAACAGTCGAAGGCCGCAAATTGGCCGCACCTCTGAGAAAACTGCGAATATGTGGATGGTAAGAAAAGGATCGCAGGTTGTCCACCTGCGATGACCGTCGACAAGGCAGCAATCTGGTGTCGCAGAGTGCTAGCCGCCAGACCTTTCGAAAGGCCCGCCTGAAGAAAGACGAGGACCTGCTTAACTGAAGGAGCCAGGGGGTCGAGTTGTGACTGGCGACAAAAGGAGGTATAGGCCGTCCAAGTGGAACCGTAAATACGTCATGTCAACTCCTGTCGGGACACCTGAATGGTGAGTATGACGTCGTCCGGCAAATCGTCCGCTCTCAGGAACTCCCCCTCAAGTGCCAGACGGTCAGTTGAAGCCAACGGGGTTCTGGATGAAGAAGAGCCCCTTGACTGAGGGAGATCTTGGAGTCCGGAATCCGCCACGGGGGAGACACCGAGAGATCCACCAGATCGGCAAACCAAGGATGACAGGGCCAGTGGGGTGCGACAAGAAGGATGTCCGCGTTCTCCGCCAGCAACTTCCGAATCACTCGTGGAATGAGGGGAAGGGGCGGAAATGCATATAGCAGCTCCGGAGGCCAGGGACTGCGTAGGGCATTGACCCCCTCCGCCCCTGGAACCAGGAACCTGGAGTAAAACCTTGGCAACTGTGTGTTGGCGAGGGTTGCAAATAGGTCCACTTGTGGACGGCCAAACATCCGGCAAAGGTCATGAAACAGCTTGGGGTGAAGGCGCCACTCCGCCGGGTCCACCGTGGCACGACTCAGCCAGTCCACCTGCAGGTTTTGGACCCCCGAGATGTGTTCCGCCATAAGGAACAGAACATGAGACTCCGCCCAGTGACCGAGGCTCGCAGCCTCTAGCATGAGGCACCTCGACCTCGTGCCGCCCTGCCGGTTGATGTGGGAGCGGGCGGCAACATTGTCCGTGAGGACAAGAACATGACAATGCCGGAGAGTGGACTCGAAATGTCGGAGGGCTAGGGCCACTGCCCGCAGTTCCAGCAAGTTGATGTTGGCATTGGCTAGGTCCGCTGGAGTCCAACGGCCCTGAGTCAGGAGAGACCCCGTGTGCGCTCCCCAGCCGAACAGGCTGGCATCGGTAGTAACAGTCACCCTGTCGGGGTCTAGGAAGGAACAACCCTTCAGGAGAGCCGGAGAGGCCCACCAGGCTAGAGAGCGAAGGACGATGGGCGACACCGAGACAACGGTGTTGGAGTGGCTGGTTCCACGACGCTGGAATGGCAGAAGACTCCACTGGAGCGGCCGAGCATGTAGACGAGCCCAGGGAACTATTCCAATGCATGAAATAAGCTTGCCGAGGAGCTTGGAAAGTAGCGACACCAGGACCTGACGTAGCTCTCGAACCGTCGCAATGAGGGAGACGATGCTGTCCCGGTGTTTGGGAGAAAGGAACACCTCGCACGTCATGGTGTCGATGACGGCCCCGAGGTGCAGCAAAGAGGTAGTTGGGGTCAAGTGACTCTTGGCAAGGTTCATCGAGAAGCCGTGAACCTGCAACGCCTGGATAGTATGGTGGAGGTCTTCATATGCCCGTTGGGGAGACGTCGATTGAATAATTATGTCGTCCAAATAACCTTGGAGACGCAATGGACGAGCCCGAAGAGATGCCAGCACCACGTCCAGTAACTTGGTGAAGACTCTGGGGGCCGAAGAAAGGCCAAACGGAAGGGCCCGGTACTGAAAGTGGGCCCCCTTGTAACAAAATCTGAGAAACCTCCGGTGAGATGGACAAACTGGAACATGTAAATAAGCCTCCTTGAGGTCGACGGAGGTGAGCCAATCCTGACGCCTGATGCATCCCAGGATGGACTTCAGGGAGTGCATCTTGAAGCAGTGATAAGCGAAAACGTTGAGCTGCTTTAAGTTGAGAATGGCCTGCCAGCCCCCCGAGGCCTTTGGTACCAGGAAGAGAATGGAATAAAAACCCCGTCTCTCCTGACCCTGGGGCACCCTCTCTATGGCCGCGATCTGAAGAAGATGGTGGATCTCTGCGTCCATCAGCGCTCGTTTGCTTGTGTCGTGTGGAACGGAACAGCAGACGAATCTGGTGGGAGGCCGGGCGACAAAGTCGATTCTGAGGCCGAGGCGGATGGTTTCAACCGCCCAGGCATCTGAAGACGTAGCTTCCCATTGGGCGGCAAAATACTGGAGCCTGCCCCCGATGGGAAGATCCAAGAAGGAGTCATTTGGACCTCCTGAATCCCCTGGATCCAGATCCCCTGAAGGGACGCCTGGTCTGGGAAAAGGAGCGGCCCCTGTCTCTGTTGATAGAGCGGTCTTGACGATCGGACCCCTGGTAATACGACCTCTGGGGTTGGGGACCCCCAAAGGAAGACTCAGTCCGAAAGGGCTGTCATCTGAAGTACGGTGTGGAGTGTCGGTCAGCCCTCCTGTAAACCCTGGGAAGCATCTTGCATTTGTCCTTATCCTCCACGAGGATAGCGTCCAGCGAGTCACCAAAGAGTCGTGTACCCGAGAAGGGTGCAGCGGCAAGACGCCATTTCGAGCGCGCATCAGCCGACCAATTGCGCAGCCACAACATTCTGCGAGACGTGACAGAAGCCCCCATAGCCCGGGAGGCGAATTTGGCCGCATTATGCGTAGCATCAGCGGAAAATTCTGCAGCCGCCAGGAGTTTAGTTAGATCCTGGCGGAGACGGCTGTCCTCGGCTCCCAGACGCGACTGCATCTCTCTGATCCACGATAGATGTGCAGTTAAAGAAGGATGCGGCCGTGGCCGCCCTGACAGACCAAGCCGCTGCCTGGTGACTCTTCCGCAGGATGGATTCAGCCTTACGGTCATCAGGCTTAAGGTCCTCTGCAACTTCAGAAGGTAGCACAGCTGAAGATACCAGATTTGCAACAGGAGCATCCACCGTCAGCAACTGTAGGAGTTCATCAATATCCGGCCCAAACTCGTAGAACTTACGTTCCGTCGAAGTAGGACCGGGTGCGGCAGCCGGTTGGCCCCAGGCCCTCTTAATAGTTTTGATGAATAATTTAGAGGAAGGCAAAAACTCGGCTTCTTTCTTCGGCTCAGAAAAGAGGCCTGCCGCGGGGTCAATTCCCACAGATTGCTCAGCTGACTGGACAGCAACGTCTAGACTGGCAGTGAGCTTGGCCTTACGCAACAAAGTCTTGAAGAGAGCCGGCTTAAAGAGACCAGTGAAGGTCGGCTGGTCAGGAATGACACCCTCATCATCAGAGAACTCCTCATCAAGAACACTGCCTTCGCCATGCAATGAAGATTCACCTTGCAAAGATGTCTCACCCACATCAGAAGAGTGGTAGGAGTAAACATCCCCAGCTGAAGGCCATGCACCCTGCATAGGGACAGAAACAGTAGGGCAGGCCGAAGTCTGTTGGATGCCCATTGCAATGCCCTGAAAATAAGCATTAGCAATCATATCTTGCAATGCTGGGGGAAGCTGTTGCCAGGCATCCACTCCTTGACAAAGGCCCGCCGCTGTGGGGGTGAATGTAGCTACAGAAGTCGCCCTACCTGAGATAGGTGTGGCCACTTGGGCAATGGAGCCAGTGGCCTGGTAAACTGGAACAGAAAACTCCTCAGCAGGCCTAAACAGAGCTCCAGGTTGATGTTCCGGGGACCAATCCGCCTCAGGAGCTGCATCTGAAGCCATTTGCTGATTACCAGGAAGAGCAGATGGCAAAGGTAGACATGGTTGTGCAACCTGAAGTTGCTGCTGTGGCAAACGTTGAGGAGATGCCTGCAGAGACAACGAAGCCTGTTTCTGGGCCTTCTCAAACTGCTTCTCTAATGCCCTAAGTCTGCGCTCTGCATCTTTAATTGATGCCACTGAAGTAGAGGCCTCAGAGGAATGAGACTTGCTTTTAGAAGAATGGCTCTTAGAAGAGGCCTTCTTTGGAGCAGTAGAGCTGGATGACTGCTTATCTGCAGTTTCTTTGGGCTTATCTGCCATTTTAACGGCTGTAACAGCACAATTTGTAGGCCACGAAGTCTGGGCCAGATACTAGCCAGATAAGGGCTTCTAATAGGTCCTTGCAGGGAATCCTCCCGAATGGCTGAAGGCTACACACTCACCCAGCCACAAGTATGAGCGTTGTGAAATAATACAGCACAATCCAGTCAAGAGGTCACTTCACGAAGCTCAGAAACAGCACCAGCAGGTGAAGAGCAAACAGCCAGAAACACGTTGCAAAATGAGCAAGGCAAAATGGCCACCGGAACTGAGGAGCTCTCAAAAATGGCGCCCGACACTAGATGGGGTCAGGAACTCAAATAACGGCCAAACAAAATGGCCACCGGCACTGAAGTCACCAGCCCGAGCCAGCAATGGCCGCCTGCCAATCAACAGGCCAGGCAGCATAAAGCACAGGGACGGCACAATAATAAAAACGCCCCCAGCGAAAACCGCTTAGCCGATAGCCCAGCAGGCAGAGCTGAGCAAGAGGGCGATCCCCGGCAAGCCAGGGAATCCCCTAAACCACATGGGCGGTTCCCAGAGCAGCCTCAGATCCAACGCTCGGCACAGAAGCGGCTAGAAAGATCGCCCCCTAAACGGATTTTAGCCCCACGAGGCAGTGACTCCAAAGGAAACAGGCCAGAACGGGGTATAGCCCCACGGGGCAGGAACCCAGGAGAAGCCGACAATGGCGAGTTTAGCCCCTCGGGGCAGGGACTCCAGCTATGTAAATGGTAATTGGAGGTGGGGGGGGCGGTTCTCGTCAGTGTACCGACTAACCAGCACTCCCCCCAGCAGCAAGACAAGTACAAACCTCAAAATAAATGAACAAAGGAAGAGAGTCCAAGCAATGAAGTAATTGTGATCAGGAGCAAAAATAAAGCGTGTCCCACTCATCGACTGAGTTTTGAAACTGGCGGGCTTTCACCAGAGGAGCACAGAGGGCGTGCTTTAATCTATGTAAAAAACTCAGTCCCAGAACATCTGACCGAGATTAACCTATTGCTTGGACTCTCGTAGCAGCGCACAGGAGAACAGATAAAACACCAAATCAAGCAGACAGCCTAAACTAAAATGATCTTATAAACAACAGAAATCAAATAAAACAGGGCTCCCCAAAATGTGATGATGCATTAATAAACAAATCTCAGGCCTGGCACCAAAGCCAAGTTTTAGGAGGTTTTCCACGACATTGGCAGAGAAGGCATAGTCCTTATCTATTGGGAGTTATTGCAAAGATGTTTTTCACTGTTAAAAATAGAATGTTCTAGGATATCCAGGAAATGCTGGATCTTTTTATATGGAAATGATATCCTGGGCTTGTTTTAGTTCATCTCATAAGCCTCAACTAGTATGATCAATAGCAAGGGATTATGGGAACTGTAAAATAAAACACACTGAGCCAAAAAGTTGTCTGTTCCTGCTATTAAGTTTTCCTCTATGAATCTCTCTTCCAATGACCTTAATCATGACAAAATACATAAAAGTGGCAAACATAAAATCTAAATTCAGTGTTAATTAGCTGGCTAATAGCAATGTTCAACAGAACAAGTCATGCCAACATATGTAATGAAGTGACTAATAGAGAAGAAACTACATTTTAATTAATCTTCAGAATACTTTTACAGTAGATTTAGAATAACTGTAAAATAAAACTATGTTTTTACTACAGAAGTACTTTCTAAAACTTCCTTCATTTTTTACATTAAATTATCAGTCACTCAGAATAAAATCTTTTTTTAAAGTTTCACTATTTGCTGGTTCTCCTAGTCATCCTATTCTTTAAAAGAAGATGTAAAATACAGATTTTGGGTTCCATGTGAAAAACTAGACAATTATTTGGGAAAATTTCATTTATTTTCTAAATGAAACCAAATGTTCTCTATTTATAGTACTTTAGATTTATAGTTATATTCTTTGTCAAAAGTATTGGAAACTTTTAAACTTTTACATGAATGCATGAATATAATGCCAGTACATCATAATAGGTTAAGAGTATAAAATGCTTTCAAGAGGTAATTACTTGAATCTAATTATTTTTAGAGTTATGTGGTTCATGGCATTAGCTGCACAGCACTTTATATTCAAAAAGGTAAGAAGGAGCTTTGGAACGAAAGAATACACAGCACTCATCTGATACTCCTTGAACCAAACACATATTTTCCTAAAATTGCACAGTAGCACTTTTACCCCACCTACACCAAAGCATCTTTCTGTCTTCAAATTATTAACTCTGATTCAAAAATGACAGTTCAAAAAGAGTAACATTTCACTATCATTAATAAATATTATCAAAAGATAATATTTTGCCACTTCAAATTCTCTTTTACTAAAATAAACATATGTACTGTCCTTCTGCAAATATGGTCTCTTCTATTGAAATAATAGTCAAGTCAGTTTAGAGCAGGGGTGTCAAACTCAAGGTCCGCGGGCCGAATCCGGCCCGCAGTGTGCTTAAATCCAGCCCGCGGGGCCAGCCTGGAAATATGAAGGGACCGGCCTGCGGTGCCTCTGGTGGCTAAAACAGGCAGCGTGAGCCCCCCTGGGCTTCATTTTCACCCTCCATGGCCTCCTGCAGCACTCTGCCGGCCAAAACTGGGCTGAAAAACGGGCCCAAAACTGGCCGAGAAACAGGCCCAAAACAGCTGGGAAAACAGCCCGGAAACATCCAAAAAACAGCCCAAAAACTCGGCCAGCAGAGTGCTGCAGGAGCCATCCGTCGTCCCCCGCCCCAGCCCACAGAGGAGAACTACAATGCTGATCCAGCCCTTGAAGAAATCCAGATTGACACCCCTGGTTTAGAGGTTTA
The DNA here is from genome assembly GCA_003457575.1 of Thermophis baileyi. Taxonomy (NCBI): domain Eukaryota; kingdom Metazoa; phylum Chordata; class Lepidosauria; order Squamata; family Dipsadidae; genus Thermophis; species Thermophis baileyi. Next base: position 1,954,897 of record QLTV01003971.1, read on the forward strand.
GATTTTGTAACATTATATATGCATACATCATATGGGTGAATACATCACCTCAGAAGAAACACAAGCAATGCCCCTTGTAGATAACCCTCTAAATCTTACATTGTTCATTCACTTTAGCCTTTGCCTCTAATAAGAACTATGTGCCACACAATAAGAAACATATTGGCATTAAGAACAAAGCACATAGTTTTGATCTCCTAACTGAATGCTAGCTATTTGGGGATCAATGATATTTGGCAGTTTATCCCTTCTAAAATTCACTAAAATGACCCAAGCAATTGTGGGGTAGGTTGCTTGAAAATGTGTATTATCTAAGTGTACATGCTGTCCTAAGTGTCATAATCTTGTGCTAAGACAGTTATTTGCTCAAGAGCCCATTCAAAAGGCATTGTGCTCTCTGTGGCAGAAGAGATCTAAATTCAATGAATTCTGCAACAACTGTACAAATTAACCCTCACCACTACCACTACAAAAGATTTGTTACCTATTCCCTATCTCCACTTCATTATCTATAAAAGAATGACCCAATATAGCTGCAAACCCAATATTCTGTTAAACATTCACAGTTTAGCACAAATGTAATATCCGCACTATGTATACATTCCAATGTTAATACCTGCAGTATGTTGCAATAGAAGAGAACTAATCATTGGATAGTATCGGAAAAATAACTTAATAGCCTGGTTGAAAGTGTGTGTGTGTGTGTGTGTGTGTGTGTGTGAGAGAGAGAGAGAGAGAGAGAGAGAGAGAGAGAGAGAGAGAGAGAGAGAGAGAGAGAGAGAGAGAGAGAGAGAGAGAGAGAGAGAGAGAAAGAGATTTTAAATTAAATAATTTCCAAGAAAGTGAAAATTATATTACTATGCTGCATTGAACTGTAATATAGTTCTATAATATAACTATAACATTTCTTTCAATTTCAATCAGAGAACATCTTCATGTGTTACACTGCTACAGTACTCTTGTTTTTGCAAAGAAAGATAAAAACTGTAATCAGACCAGTGGTGAACAACCTGTGGAATTAGGCCTCAGAAGATACCCATATACAGATAAGGTCAAGCAAGGCAGAACCTCGGACAGCTCCCAGTGAAGTTTCAGTAATAGAAGTTACGTTGATAGAGATGCAAATATCTCCCTACCTACATCATTTCTCAGGCAGCTCTTTCCAGATTACAGAAGCTTCTAACACAATCCAAGCTGTGCAATTTTGGTTCCTGCCAAAGTTGATTCAGGAGACAAGGGAGATTTATTTGGGGAAGAAAACACCTATATAGCTAATAAAAAACTTCTCCACTCATAGACAGAGGATTCTGGAATGTGAGGGTGGTGGTGGTGGTGGTGGTGGAGGAGGAGGAGGAGGAGGAGGAGGAGGAAGAGGAGGAGGAGGAAGAGGAATGATCAGCTAGTGCAGTTGATGTGTCACAACAGTTAGCTAAAAACTGCTCTCTCCAGTGCCAGAAAGAAAAATAGAAAGGGAAGGAAACGTCATCAGCTCCTGCCAGTGAGGAAATGAAAGCACTCTAGCCATTCTTGATTAGAAGGAGATAGGAAAAAAGCAAATGTCCACCCGAGTCAAAAAGAAGATAAAACAGGAAGATAAGGTAGAAAAAATCAATTCCCATTGTTGAGAACGATTCCATCAATATAGAACAAGGTAGGAGGAGTCCTTGGTGCTTTCTGAGCTTGGTTCTTTTCTTGCAGACATTTCATTACCAGAACTGATGATGTTACCTAGTTTAGGTAATGAAACATCTGCAAGAAAACAACCAAGGACCCCTCATTTCAATCTTGAGCTATAAATATTCTCCTGAAGCTGTCAAGAGAATTTGTTGCATTTGTTGACAAGCTATGTTCTTGTCTGTACTACAGAGACTAATCTTGACATATCATATCTGTGAGTTCTTCTGCCAAGAAGCAAGTTCCTGAATATTAGGATACGTGTGTGAAGAACTGATTCACAGCCATGCCTCGTGTGACATTAAAGTGAAAAAAATAAGTATTTTCATCTCACACACAACCTAAGTTTTAAGACAATCAGTAAGTTTAGGATGGCACATCAGGCATGACTTGGTTTTATCATCATTTATAGAATAAGGCTTACTTAGCAGAGTTTTAATGTTAACTTATAAACCATAGTTTTCAAATCATAATGCATGATTCCTGCATGCGTTATTCAAAACCTAAACAAGCTATATTACAACTTTCTCCAAACTGGCTACCCTTCAGATGCATGGATTCCAGTTTCTGCAATTCCAAAGCGATTCCACCATCACAGTGAAGGGACAAAAGCTGCAAGCAGTGGACCAATTCACATACCTTGGCAGCACCCTCTCCCATGCAGTGACAATTGACATTGAGGTCAACTGCAGAATCGTCAAGGCAAGTTCTGCATTTGGCAGACTACTGAACAACGTGTGGGACCGCCATGGTGGGACCGCCATGGAATAACTACCCTGATGTATGCCAGTGAGACTTGGTCTGTATACAGGAAGCACACTAGGCAATTGAACCACTTCCACACGACCTGCCTCCGTAGAATTCTGAGGATCCGGTGGCAGGACAAGGTGCCAGACACAGAAGTCCTCTCTAGAGCAGGCCTGCCATCAGTTCACACCCTGCTGATGAAAGCCCAGACACGCTGGGCAAGCCATGTTGCAAGGATGCCAGACCATCACATCCCTAAACAGCTCCTCTATGGTGAGCTGTCTCAAGGAAAGTGATCGCACGGGGGACAAAGGAAGCGATACAAAGACACGTTGAAAGCCTCCTTCAAGTTCCTGGATATTGACACCACCTCCTGGGAAACCCTGGCACAAGATCAATTGACAAGGCACATGCTGATCCACCAAGGCTGCCAGACATCTGGGGACAGAAGAACAAGCATAGCACAAGAGAAGCGAGCACTCCGCAAAGCCAGAGCTGCAAATGCTGCAACAATGGTGCCCATACATGTCTGCCCAATGTGGCAGAACATTTTGTGCCTGTATAGGACTTATCAGCCACCTGAGGACACATCGTGGACAGCCCACAACCTGTTAGATGTCAAGGTCCTCTTCGAACATGATATACGAACAACAACAATATGTTCTGATGATTTATTTCCACAAAAGCGCGCCAAACGCTGGCTTCTTTAAGTGGGGGGAAGATGGCGGGTGTACTGGGGAAAACAAAAGCACCACTCACACTGCTCTCTTGGCTGTGCCGGTCTTGGAGCTTAATCCAATTGCTCTACCAGTATATGCCGGTTCTAGAGCTTGATCGTTGCAGTGGCTTTGCTGATAAAACAGGGAGCTGCTCTCTCAGCTGTGCCGGTCTTGGAGCTTAATCCAATTGCTCTACCGGTATATGCTGGTTCTAGAGCTTGATCATTGCGGTGGCTTTGCCGATCAAATGGGGAGCCAACCAAATCGTTGCAGCGGCTGTGCTGATCAAATGGGGAGCCCCTGGAGCGTTGCAGCGGTTTTAACGGTTATACTGGGTAGCTAGCTGTATGGGGCGGTTTGCTGGGGTGGCTGTATCACTTGCCTTAAATAGCGCGGCTTGCTGCGGTGGCGGTATCGCTCACTTTAAATAGCACGCCGTTTGCTGACGGGAATCGCTCGTTCCCCCTGACAAAGATAATGACTACTCTGAGAGTAGGCCGATCCTGAATCTGTTGGTCGAAAGGAAGGCCTGCGAAAATAGGGCAAGGGGCATTGTTCTGCTCGCCTCTGTAGAAAAGGGAGGATCTTTCCCTTGTCCTGGTTTTCCACCAAAATGGACTCCATGGCCTCTCCAAACAGCTTGCCACCCTTGAAGGGTGCAGAGGCTAGTCTCCATTTATATTTTGCGTCCGCCTGCCAATGGCAAAGCCACAGCATACAATGGGCTGTTAGCGATGATGCAATGGCCCTGGAAGCAAATTTAGTTGCATCTAGGGTGGCATCAATTCCGTCGCCACTATCAACTTTTTGATATCCTGTTGGAGTCGTTGGTCATCAGATGACGCTCTTGTTTGCATCTGGCGAAGCCAGAGTAAGGAGACTCTACTAAAGAAGGAAGCGGTAGTTGCTGCCCTTACTGCCCAGGCTGCTGTCTGATGAGCCCTGCGAAGGGCCAGTTCAGCTCTACTATCCTCTGTTTTCAGGGCATCTGCCGTATCCTGAGACAGGAGAGTCGAGGATGCCAAGGCTGTTACAGGACCGTCTACCGTTGGTAATTGCAGTTCCTCAGCGAATCTGGATCTATATTATAATATCCTTTGTCGTTTCCACTTGGATTGGCATAGGATCCTGGATGAACCCACTGTCTCCGGACCACGGTGAAGGGATCACCTCACTCTCCGTTGTTGGCTCTGTAAATAGGATCTCATTTGGGTCTGGTAACCCCAATGCTGGTTCTGATGTGTTTGGCTCAGTCCCCATATGGGATGTGGCCTTGGCCTTAAATAGAAGGGATTTAAAGAGGGCTGGACGAAAAAGCCCTGTGAAAGCTGGAGGATAAGGAACTAACCCCTCATTCTCTGAGAGTATTAGCTCTCTTTGGTCTTCCTCTCTTGAAAGCCAGTCCCTACTCTGTAGGGATGAAGTGAGAGAGTGGGTTTCCCTAATGTTCACCAAGCCTGAATGAACCTGAGAAGTCAGGTGTTGGCTATGCTCCAGAGACGAGTCTGATGGCACAGAATCAGATTGGTTTCCTCGCTGCAATACTGCAGCATTCCCCTGGGTTATGGAAATCAGGAGTTTCATTTGTTCAGAAATCTCTGGCCCTTGGTTCTCCCCTGGGCGGAGCCCCGCCGCTGTGGGGGTAAATGTGGCCTCTGGAACAGATTGCCTCTGTTTTGGATTAGGATCCCAATGACTCTCTGATTGCAGTCTATCTGCCTGTGGTGCAAAGGGATCCTCAAAGCTGCTTCTTACAAAAGGTAATTGTGGATATTGTTCTCTGACACCATCTGGCGGCCGAATCTGGAGGCTGATAGTCTCCTGTTTACAGGTTGGATCAGACAAAGGATGGGAAGTGAAGGAATTTCCCCCCAAACGATCTGTCTATCTCCTTCTTTCAGCTTGCCTCTCAGCCTTGGAAATCTTTCTCCAGGGCCTTTTGGCGTCTTCGGGCATCTTTTTCCTCAGCCTTAAGACACCTTTCTGGAATGCAAGGCTTTAGCCCTTATTCGGGCAGCCACAGCTTTGCTGCCCGCTTTTGATGCTGAGGCATCCTTCTGCTTAATATTGGGCTGTGCTGGGGCCCCCCTTTCCTTCCCACTCACAGGAGCCATCTGGTGGTTCTCTGAGGCCGCAGTATCCTCCATCCTTTGTTTCACCTGCTGGGGAGGCGACAGAGAGTCTGCTCTGAAAAGCACGCCAAACATCGGCTCTGTTCAAAAGAGCCGGAAGAAGGCGGGGGAGGGGGGTTGAGCCAAACAAAGGCTCCGGCCACATTGCTCTACCACTATGCCGGCTCAAGCTTAGTCGTTGCTCTACGGCTATGCCAAGTCGAGCTTATTGTTGCAGCGGCTGTGCCAATCAAATGGGGGAGCCCCATTTGTTGGGGCTTCTCTTTAAATGTTAAGCAGCTAAATTGCTCTGAAGCTTCTCCGGTAGCCAAAACACAACTGATTTATGCAGCGCTGTATTCTTTGCCAAAAAACAGCTGATTGGTGAAGCGGCTACAATCCTCGCCTGTAATTTGCGCTACTTGCCTGATTCCTGAAGCGGCTGTATTGTGCACCAAGCCCTACGCTGTTTCCCAAAAACAGCTGATTTACGGTTAAATCCTTTGGCGGTCTTGCGCCAAACAGCTGATTATTGCTGCTGCGGCTGCGAGGCTCGCCTGGAAAGCTCCGTTACCGAAAAAGCTGAGAATCCAAAAATCTTTAACTCTGCTTTTTTTTGCTCTTCTCCAAAAATGTGTCTCTCTTGGGCACAGACTGAGTCGAAACTGGGACACAGTCAAGAGAGGCGTAGCTACAAAGTTTAAAGGACTCAGTTTCTGTGGGCAGAAGGGCGGAGTTAACCCATGCTTTTGGATTCTCGGCTCAGCACACCGAAGAATGAAAGGTTATGCTCTGGGGTAGGAGACTTAGGTTTGGGTTTTTATAGATCTTTATTCATAAAAATCTAAAAACCCCACCTGCAGGAATTAAGCAAAGAAAATGTTACATATGCATCTTTCCTGTCTACTTCAAACATCTAAATGCCTCTGAAGAGGACAAAGGTGGAATTTTCAAATCATTTCAATTAGTGGTGGGATTCAATTTTTTTTACTACCGGTTCTGTGGGCGTGGCTTGGTGGGCGTGGCTTGGTGGGCGTGGCAGGGGAAGGATACTGCAAAATCTGCATTCCCTCCCCACTCCAGGGGAAGGTTACTGCAAAATCCCCATTTCCTCCCGATCAGCTGGGACTCGGGAGGCAGAGAATAGATGGAGACAGGGCCAGTCAGAGGTGGTATTTACCGGTTCTCCGAACTACTCAAAATTTCTGCTACCGGTTCTCCAGAACTGGTCAGAACCTGCTGAATCCCACCTCTGATTTCAACAGCTTAATGTAAGAAGAAAGCATACTTTGAAAAAAATGTTCACATATTTCCTAATTTCTGATAGGAGTTCAAAATGAAAGGAAAATCCACTATACTCATAGCTTACAGTGTGGCAGTATTAACTTAACAGAAAAATATATTCAGCCTATTCACTAATGTCACAATTGGTCTTGCCACCAATTGCCTATGCATTTCACCACAATGATACAATCTGAATAAAGCATGCAAAAGATATTTGTTGAAATAATTTTTCATCAATAATTTGTTAAAATGAATCAAATCCAATACATAAAAGGGCCCCAATAATCACCGTAAAACAGGAGTAAAATAAAAATAGCCAATAGATAAATACCTTGTGGTTTTTTTTATAACTGATTACAAAGTTATCTACATATATATTCATCTATTACATGATTTATATGGTTATCTAACCCAGAAACTGTGACTATGGAAGATTAATATAGGGTTAAAACAAAACAGCCATTAAATATTACAAAAAAACCAGAAGCACTCAAGGCCACAACATATTTACTAGATGGGGTCATTCAATATCTTAGTTCAATGCCTACATGAGGTCAACAAGATCAGGGTCACTAGAATTACACAGATATGCTGTTCTAAATGGCAAGCCTGAGACAAAGAGGCTTACCTCCTGTGACCCAATAAGTAACACTGTTTCACCCAGCAATGAAACTCTGCATCACAGCCCACAGAGTGATCTGATCATGGTAAGGGATTGCTGGTAAAATCCCCCAACTCCAGATCACATCGATTTAATTTATACTTGCATCTATTCTACTCATGTCTCTTCTACATTAATAACCTAGTAGTTGTGAACAAATCCATGAGCATCAATGAAAAATTGGTAAGTGATAAGTGGTAAGAAGAAAAAGGGTTCAAGATAGAGGATAAGCATCAATAAATTGTTGCTTAAATTTCATTCATGCATTCCAACAAAATGTGAAATTAACATAGAAATTATAAATAAAATGGGCCTTATGAGGACATGGTAAACTAAAGATATTGTGGAGAAATTGGGGCAACATTATAACTGAAATTGCTGGCCGGATGCAGCACCTGTGAAATCTCAACAGGTAAAAGGGAGATTGTGAGAGTGCCCAAACATACTCTGGACAAAGGTTCTTTGTGAGTAGGTGGCAGGAACCAAAGTTTTTGTGATTTGCTTGTGATTTTTTTCAATAATTTTATTAGAGATTGTATTATACAAATAATATTTATACAATTTCACAAAAGTTAAAGAAAATAGAAAATGAAAAAGTACAGAAAAAAATAAAGATAATAGAACTCTTATTTCCATCTCCTTCTTGTAAACTGAGATTTTTCATTTCAGTGTAAATCAGGGCCAGAGGCATAATGCAGCCTCTAAGGACATAAGATTTGACTAATTGTCATTTCTAAGGTACTTTGGAATTAATTTTTTATTGTTCTTTAAATATTGAGAAGCTCTGTAACATCAAGTTTCATAGTATTCACTGGGTAGATTTTTTTCAATCCTTTGCAAAATAAGGTTTAAGTACAAGTTTAGGATTCTTTTTTTCAGAATTAACAATGTTGATTAAAGTGTTGATTTTATAAATTTATAAACAAACTAAGGATCCAGCTGGATTTAATAAAATTAAAGCATACAGTATGACTGTTCTTCACAATTACAATGGTGGGAAAAAACAAAACATTTGATTAAGTTGTATTTGAGATGAGTTTGTAATTTTTAGGGGATTAAAGTGTGAATTGAAAGATTTAAGATAATTAAAAACATTTTTTAAATTTATTTAAAAGAATTAGTAATAGAAATGCATTAGATATTTGGAAGAAATTGATGCTAAATGATAACTTGATTTCTATGAATAGAAATTAAAATACTTTTAGGCACTGAAAACTTTTAAATCCAAATTTGCCCCTTAAGTTAATTAAAATATCGACTTTAAACACAAAGAGCTGTTTGTTTATTTGTTTAAATTCATTACTTTTTATGAATCTCCATATACCATTTTTACAAATATTTCCCTTTATGAGATATTTTAAAATTTAAATAACTTTTGAGAGGAAGCACCTTAATACTTATTTATACTATTTCTATTCATGTTTACTTTCTCAATCTGTTTACTTTCTGAATTCTTGTTCTTGTTTTTAAAACATGAATATGTTGTCTGCAGGTACATAAAGTCATTTTTGCGTCTTTATTGTTTACAAAAACTTAGCAAGTTGGCTTTTTTTATTAGCAAGTTTTATTTATTGATTTTTCCATGAAACTTCTGTAAAATCACACAGAGCAAATTAAATTGTTTTCTGTAGTCCAATTGACACTATTTTCAAGCCTAGCTTTACAGGCAAATTAATTTCTGCATGCATGATCACTGGCATGATTTCTTACAGACGAATGTGTAACCCTTCTCTAGAATTACTGTATTTTTCGGAGTATAAGACGCACCGGTGTATAAGACGCACCTTAGTTTTGGGGGAGGAAAACAAGGAAAATAAATCTGCCTCTGCCTCCCAGCAATTTGCCTCCCAGCAAACAGCAAACAGTACAGATGATATACACTGTTTGCTGTGTATTTCTGTGCATGTGTGTCTGACCCATAGAAATAGCAAAGAATTGGAGAAATGTACATTATGGCAGTATATTAATGCCAGAAAGCTTTCTTAAATGTAGTCACACTAACTCCTCCCAATTATTTAAATAGATCTACTCCAAACATGACTAAGTCAGGGTTTAACTCAGCTGCCTTATTTTAATACTAAAACAGGACACTGTTACATTTCAGATT
>QLTV01003971.1:1975842-2022695 GCA_003457575.1 Thermophis baileyi
CGACCATCTGTCCGCCAACTGAAGCTCCGCAGAGGATGGGTGATGCAACAGGACAATGACCCAAAGCATACAAGTAATTCAACAAAACAATGGCTTCAACAGCACAGCATACGCCTTCTGGAGTGGCCCAGTCAGAGTCCTGACCTCAACCCGATTGAAATGCTGTGGCATGACCTTAAGAGAGCGATTCACACCAGACATCCCAAGAATATTGCTACACTGAAACAGTTTTGTGAAGAGGAGTGGTCCAAAATTACTCCAGATCGTTGTGCTTGTCTGATCTGCAACTACAGGAAACGTTTGGTTGAGGTTATTGCTGCCAAAGGAGGGTCAACCGGTTATTAAGTCCAAAGGTTCACATACTTTTTCCTCCCTGCACTGTGAATGTTTACATGTTATGTTCAATTAAACCATGGCAACATCTAATGTTTGTGTAGTATTATTTTAAGCAGACTGTGTTTTTCTATTGTTGTGACTTAGATGACGTTCAGAGCACATTTTATGACCAATTCATGCAAAACTCCACGTAATCCCCACGTAAAGGGGTTCACATACTTTTTCTTGCAACTGTATTATAGGTTTAGTTGGTAGGGGAAAATAATTAAATTAAGTTAAATTAAAGGAATGGTATTAAGCCTGCATTTTGGAAACTATTATTCATAATAGGGTCCAAGCAAAAATTTAAGTTTATCCTGTACCTTTATAAACCTTCGTTTGCACAACACACTAAACCATAAACCAACCAAGCAAATATCAGCTAAGTATTCTATGTAAGTCAACTGTATATTTAATTTAAAGTGTACTGAATGAAGCCACAAAATTAATATATTTGTAAGTTACATTTTTATAAAATAACTCAAAGCAGTGATATAACTATAGTAATACCTTTCTACCTAGTACCTTTGCCATAATAACCAAACTGTCAAGTGAACTGGGTTGAGATTCACCCAGCCTCCTTTCATGCTTAAAATGGGATTACTACTCATAGTCTCCTGGTTTCTAGCCTGGTGCCTAAAACCATTAGCTCAAACTATTAACTATATACATATCATAGGCAAACAGAGGCTGTGTTTGATATATCAAAGTATTAATCAAGAAGGATTTGGATATTTTTTGAAGAAAATGGTTTAAGATTCAGATACAAGTATAGAAAGGAATTTTTTTTGTAGTTGAGAGGTATATTTAAAAGTATAAGGGAGTTCATGGGCTGTAGCAGATCGTGTTTCAAGGGAGACCATGATGAAATTGGATGGAGCCATGGAAAGGACTAAGATTTCTTTCGGGTTAAGAGGAAGGTTTCAGGAGATACTTGCTTTTAAATTATGCTAAATCTGTTACATTATACACTACAAGTTTCTCATTCTCCTGCCTCAGAAAAGGTGGGAAAGCACATGGCCGACTGTTATCAACACTATTCAAGGTGCCACCAAAAGAGAGGTGGGAGACTCAGAGGTAACATGGTCTTTAGTTATTCACGGGTGTCAAACTCATGGCGTCACATTGCCATGACGTGATGTTTTTTGTTCCCTTCGCGGAGCTGGGGTGGGCATGGCAGTTTGACATGTCCCTCCTCTAAGATATTGTATGATGCCTGGCTAATGATCTCAAAACAATTATTCAGTAATAAATAAAAGCAGTTTCATTATCTATAATTAGACAAAAGTTTTAGATAATAAAATATGATTTGTTTCAATAAATTACACTTTAAATCAATTCTTAATACCACACAGGACAATATAGTGTCTTCAAAATATTCAGACTCTAATCACTGCTAGAAATTTGTGTCTCAGCAGCCTAGAATAAAAGCCCAATAGAGATAAAAAATTATCATTAGACCAACCAAAAAGCATTTCATTAAATTCAGGGATTTTTACACCCCTCTAACAAATGTTATTGTGTTTGAGAATGGATATGTTAAACTTGTTGGGCGTAAATGAACAAAGGACACCAATCTTTTGTGACCTCTTTGCAATTTACAACAAAATCTTACATATTTTAAGAAGGTCCAATATGTGCAGAGAAAACAAATATTTTTAAAATTTTAGCTTTGGTTAATATGTTGGAGTAGTGTCACTATCACAAAACCTCTTTCATGTAGGAATTAATATGATAGTTTATGTAACTAAATCATTATCAGTGTGACAATATCGTAGATATAGCTTATTATATACTTTGGACACTTGCTAGGAAACTGTGATTATTCATTGTTTCTTTTCATATGTCCATCCAATTTTCTTGCAAGCAAAAACTGATCCTGCTATATCTGAGGCAACATGGAAATTATCTCTGTGGTACTGTGTGCATGATAGACCATTCATATAAGCATGGCTTCACTTGATAACTTGCATGTATGAATACATTTGTTCAGTATTTTCTGTTTGGCTGGCTAGCTGCAATGAGAACTTCCTTACTAGAAAAGATATTCCCATGATATTCATAATGTCAGTTTCTTACTTTTTCATCAACATAGTTCTGAAATTTCACTTTGACCAGCCAGATGCCTTCTGTTCTGCCAGACCATTGCAAAAATACCACCTTATATTATGTATATGTCCTTATGAGGATCAATTAGTAGAGTCCGTGAGCCATATGGTATTTTATTGTTCCACTATTACACTCAAACAACTTTTATCATCTACCCCCCCCCCCAAAAAGGCAACTCTCTGACCAAAAGCCTGACTTCTATTTATTGATTTTCCTATTCAACCGTTATTTGGATATATCCTAACAGATTGCTCAATTTTGTGACTCTTTAAATACCATCCATCTCTCCTTCAATTTCAAAAATGGTACTAAAGTTTTTTTAAACACACACACACACACACACACACACACAAAATATATGGATAAGACAGATACAAATAAACTCAAAAGCACACATACATTCTCTCTCCTCTCTCTCTTCTCCCTCTCTCCCCACCCTCTCTCTCTGTATGTAAACATATGGTCCTTGTTTAGTGACCACAATTGGGACTAGCAATTTAAGTAAAGCAGTAGCTAAATGAAGATCACATGACTGAGACTGTTTACAATTTTATTTCAATTTTCTTTTGCTTTTTGTTATTTCTTTGAGCTGAACTGAGATTTCTTTTTGAGGATATCTATGGAATAAATAACCAAGTGAAAATAAGAGCAGAGAGTTGTTGTGAATATCATAAATGTGAGAACTCATCACTAAGTTGATTTTTAGCACCATTGTAACTTTGAAGTTACTAAAAAAAATGCAGTTGCCAAATAAGGACAACCTGTGTGCTTGTGTATGTATGTGCTTGTAATTTGTTTTCATTTGGATGTGACTTCTGGTTTTATAATCATAATGAAGGTTTTATTGTTAATGTTTTACCGTTTTTATTTTTTCTTTTCACTTTAATTTAAATATCAATATTAAAGAGCAAAGTAATAACATAAAATATACTGATCAAGTATGATTCAATTAATAAACCACAAGTCACTAGTTTAAATACCACTGTTGTGCAAACCATTATGACTAGTGTCATTTAGTACACTGTCCAAAGTTCTAAACCAAAATCAACAAAGATATTGGCTTGAGTCACACAACACGCTTATTCTATGATTAATTGAATGGTTTACTCAATCAGTCAAACGTTCTGGATTCATATCATAAAATGAACCATAAATTAATCACAAAGCATGGTATACGCAAAATACTATGCTAATATGCAGTTTACTACTTTGTGGTTCTATGAATTGGTTGGAATCAGCTATCATGGCTTCTTTAATGTGATGCATGAACCAACCCTCCATTCATTGCATCAGTCAAATGGTATTTAATGGGAGAGAGAAAAAGCATACAAAAGAATAAGGCATTTTAATGCCTGAAATTTTTAAATGTACTTGTTAATAAATAATCACTACACTTTTAATATAATTCCTCCTCTTGGCTAACAACCAGCTTTTGCTCTATATTTGAATTGGGGAACGGTCAAAGTAAGTCAAGTGACTTTTATCACAGTTGAAATCAAAGTCTTACATAAATATGACCTGTGTGTCATTCTCAGTTCTTTGAACTGTACAGGTGTTATACTCGGAACAGACAGTTATTTCAAAAAGATACTATTTCAACAGAGAAAGAAAATTCTTATGCTATGCAAGATAGCCTCTATAAACATACAGGATCTGAATTTATCTCTCTAATAGGAAATCTGTTTTCCAAATCAAGAACAGTTTGCAAGTTGAAGAGATCACAGATAGAAATGGCACTCCAAAGCCATTTTATTATTTATTACAGAGGAAAGAAACAGAATCCAGTGGTCTCAAGATAGTGCTGTATTACAAATGGCATTATTTCTTACCATTGGCTTCAGCTAATGGAAAGTGGAGTCCAACAACATTCACAGCCTCCCAACCCATTTCTAAAGACAGAAATCCTGGGCAGATCTACCGTGAAATAAATTCATTAATAAATGTGACTAAGCCCAAATTCACATTTGCAAGAACCAGAATGGATCTTAATATTCAGGCAGACGACTTACTGTGAAGGACAGGCCTTAACCCACAGCTGTTTTCTAGAAAGGAACCAAGAACCCAGAGGATAATCTGAATGTACCCAAAATACTTCTCTTTCTGTACTGCAAACTCTTTAGAATGTTCAGTAAAACTAGGGGGTGTATGAGAAAAAAAAAGTAGGTTGATCTACTAATGGCCATGGACCCTAATAAAACAATCAGACCTCCATCCTGAAAAGGCACTATCAGATCTGGAGGAAACTTGTTAAACTCTGGCTAGGCTTTGTGTGCTAGGACACTGGACTACATAAACTAATTGGACTAAATGGGTAATTAGCAAGATTTAGCACAGCACTTGAGCAAGATCATTATGCAACTCTCCTGTCTCCGTTCTCCTCAAAACAGGCAACGAGCTTGTTCCCATCCACTGCCTCAGCCATCAGGGAAAGGCCAGAAGACTGAAGCAAATCCTCCTCCTCTCCTTTCCCTATTCGGATCCGGAAGCAGCGCGGCTGAAGCTCCGCTACCCAAAGGACAGGCCCTAGGTCACAGCATGCTGCCCATTTCGGCTGCCCCACTAGCCAAGGCCTGCCTGCAGAAAGCCCGGAGTAGAAGCCATTCGCGCAAGGGAGCAGTATACCAGCAAGTGTTCGCGCTGCTCTCCGCGCGCCAGACTCTGGGACTTACCTTGGCAGCCATGCTTTTACCTTGTGCAGCCGGCCCCTTTCCCCGGCACAGCGAACGAAGGCAGTAGTAAGCGGCGCCGGGACTGACGCGCCAACCAGCCGAGAGGAAGGGCCATTTCTGCACGCCCATTGGCTGAAACCAGCCTCCAAGAGCAGCTGGAACGCGCGTGATCCGCCGATGTCCTCGGGCCTTGGCGGGGCTGACGCGAAAGTGGTTAAGCAAATCCATGCCTGGAATTGGCCCCGAGTGGGCTTCGCGCCGAGCGATTTTGTGAATGCAGTTTGGTCTTGCTGTTGCAGCTGCGTCCCTTGGAGTGGAAGCGCTGTCTTTCCTGTTTTCGTGAGTTTGGGACGGATCGATTAAATAAAGAGAAGGAAAAGATTCAAAGGAAATCTACAAAAACTGCTGTCCTTGCTGGCTTGATATGAAACTCAGTGCCCAAGAACAAAATTTTTGTCAAAAGTTTACATCTCCCTTCTAAAGGGTCGCAGTCGATTACATTTGCTTATCATTCATATGTCTTTCTCCAGGATAGACACGTCTCTTATCGCAAAAAGTGTTAAGAAGTAGTATGGCCAGGTTAAGGAAAGCAAGTTCGTGATAGCTCACAGACTTAAGTGAACGGTGATTTGGAGGAAAGGGTGCCAGATGTATAGCATACAACACTATTGCGTGAGCTGATTACCGATGTGTTCCCGGATGCAATTCAAGATGCTGGTGGTTACCTATAAAGTTATCATGGCTTGGGACCATGGTACTTGAGGGATCACCTTTTTTCCAGAATGTCTACCTATCCAATTAGATCAAATAGGATGGGCATGCTGCAGATTCTATCAGTCAAAGAATGCGGCTGATTTTTCAGTAGTAGCCCTTGTGGAACATTTTCCTTTTGGAAATAGGAATTGCCCCATCCCTGTTAACCTTCGGTAAAGCTTTAAAAACCTGGCTATGCTCCTTAGTCTGGAGTGTTACATGTGCCAAAGCTCCTGCCTTCAGGCTATATTGTTAACAGCCCAGACATCTTGCTTTCTATATACTTCGAAGTATATGTTTTAATGTTTTTACTGGTTTAATGCTTTTTAGTTTTATTGTTTTAAAATGTTTTTAAGATATTAATTGTAATATGGTTTGAATTGTGAGCGCCCAGAATCATTTGCTGAGATGGGCGGCTATAGAAATTGAATGAATAAATGGGAAGAGTATTAGGTATGTCTGCTGCCTTGAATTATTTAAAGGCAGGGAGAGTTAAAATAACATTTTTAATTGAAAATTAAAAATTAATTAAAAATAACATTTTGCATTGAAGAGGCAGGACTCCAGCATAGTGAATACAGCTCTTTATTAGTAGACCGGTACATCAGACTGGCTTGGCTGTCCGACAGCTCCCTCTTTTAAAGGGAGCTGTCAGACAGTCCAACCACTGAGGTTGCTCTATTTTCCCGCCTGTAATGTTGACCAGTGATTTTAAACCTGTGTTGTTTCCATCTGAAGGATGGACCTGAGTGAAGCCTTCATTCCAGGCTTCACTCCCTATTAACATATTTAACAAAAACATATAAAAACTATTAGATTGTAAACCTTAAAAAGAAAAAAAAACCTTGCACTAAGTCTAGATTCTGATGTGCAGTCTCTTTATCCCATCCTAGGACTTGAGGGGAAAATCCAGGTCTTAAGTGCTTTTTGGAAGGCTAGGAGGACAGAGAGGCCTGCCAAACTTCAGGGAGAAGAGTGTTTGAAAATACAGGGGCTGTCACAGAAAAGGCATGCTTCAGTGCAGTGAGGCACAGTAGCCAATATATCTCATTGCTGATGTATTTGCAGAATAAGTCTTATGTGACAAACATAGGGAGGATTTACTGATAGCATTCCAAACTAGAAGCAAATTGTATAAGTTCATCCAACATAATAGGCAAAAGTGTTTGCGATACAGTAGATTGTGTGAGCTCAATTGTATATATTGTTATACCCATTAAAGTGCAAGGATACGATAAACATTATTATTACAACAAAGCAACGTAGTGAGCATTTACGATGCTGGACTTATGACCCCAAGGTCCAGGTTCAAGTTCACCTTCAACCACAAAGGTCCACTGGGTGATTTTGGCCATTTGCTCTCAGACCAACCAATCTCACTGTTGTTGCAGGGAAAAATGGCACAACGAGTCTTATATATGCTGCTTTGGGCTTCTGATTTTCATTTTCTATAAATGAACAAATCAGTGTTTCTAACAAACTTAACCTGGCCAGCCTACTTCTTAAGAACATGAGTGGTTTTGCTTGAAGTGGTTTCTTTGTGGCTTATCAGGTCCTTTGAATCCAGTTAGTCATATAATGTTAGGGCTGAATATTGTACACCAGATAATGGTTTATTCATTAAACCATAGTTGGCTTAGGGTATTTAAATACAGACCAAATTTTTCCTTAAAACAAATTAGATTTATACACAATACATGAAACCATAAATTGGTTTGTTTAATTTAGGGCTACAATAATATGCAAACCCACCCATTTTTGGTTTATCATTTTTTTATTAGCCATTATGTATAGCTTAGTACAATATATGATCCAGACAACTGTGGCTTATTCAATAAACTAGAGTTAAGGAAATGTGGTTTAGGATAATGTCAACCATAGCAATGGTTAATTCCAATGGAATTTAGACAGGCTTTTGCACTCAGAAAACTTAATGAGACATTTTGCATAATTTATATATGCATGATTGCACCCTAAATTTTATTTAAAAGATGACATTAAGTCCTGATGTTTTATTTGTTATGGATGGAGTTAATCTAATGCAGCCTTCTCTAGTCTGATGTTCAGAAAATATAAATTCTAGATTTTATAGATAAATTGACCAGAAATTCAAAAAATTTATAGCAATATTCCAGGCAAGACAAAGTGGCTGTGGATGCAAGGGACTTCAATGTTAACTCTGGATGGTGTTGCATTACCCAACACAGATCCATTGGGAGGTCCTACCGGACTCATGACTCTTTCAAGAGCAGGTGGCAGTCCCAGCTAGGAGGGCCTTTGTGCAACTTCATATTGTTCAACAGTTGCACTGTTACCTGGATCGTGAGGCCCTGCGCATGGTCATTCATGCCCTAGTCACCTCTTGGCTGGATTATTGCAATGCGCTCTACATGGGGCTACCCTTGAAGAATATTTGGAAGCTGCAGCTGCTGCAGAATGCAACATATGCACAGCTGCATATATAACACTGCTACCGCACGAGCTGCATTGGTTACCAGTAAAATTGCTTCTGGATCGAAGTCAAGGTTTTGGTTGTTACCTTTAAAGCCCTACATGGCATGGGTCCAAGGTATCTGAGCAGCAGTCTCTTCCCCCATAGGAGTAGCCTGCCCCACTCATGCCAGCGGAAGAGGATTGCTACAGATCCTGTTTGCTAACAAATTCCAGAAAGTGTATTCGAGGAGAAGAAGCTTTTCCACTGTGGCCCATCCTTTGAAGCACTCTACCACCTGAGGTAAGAATTACTTCCA
This sequence comes from Thermophis baileyi, assembly GCA_003457575.1. Classification (NCBI taxonomy): domain Eukaryota; kingdom Metazoa; phylum Chordata; class Lepidosauria; order Squamata; family Dipsadidae; genus Thermophis; species Thermophis baileyi. The sequence goes on from QLTV01003971.1 coordinate 1,984,499, forward strand.
CACTTTTGGCATTGCGGAAGGGCATTAAAACTTGAGTTTGCCAGTTGGCCTATCACCCCTAGGGGGTGGCATACCGCTGGACGTGGCTGACGGGATAAGAAAACCTCATCCCCATCGTATACTTCTTTTAGTTCTGGTTTTAGTATAGTTTTTGTAATCTTAATCTATGTACTTTTAATGTTTTAATTATTTTTCTACTTGTTTTATAACTTATAAGCCGCCCAGAGTCAACTTGTAGGAAAGATGGGCAGTATAAAAATTTAATAAATAAACATATCTAGAAGGCTTCTGGTTGGGACACATAGTAGATTTCTTTTTTCCTTTGCAGAAGTTTCTTTTAAATAGAAAAAGAATAAAGAATTTCTAATATATGTCCTTCTCTCTCTCTGTCTCTGTCTCTCTCATCTCTTTTTTTCTGATCCACATACTGCCTCTATATAGAAATGAAAATTAAGTATTTTTCAGTTTAAATTGATAATGTGATAATTATGCATTTCTGTGTAATAAAAACTCAAAAGATCACGTGTATAACTGAAATGTTGAGTGAGATCCCTTTTCAGAAAGTCTGATTTATTTGTGAAGAAGAGCTTCTAAACATTGAGATAAATAAATGCATATGCTTATGCCCAGGCTGAAACTGAAATTCTCAACTTCTACCCGGGGAATTAGATTAAATTCCAAGTAGGCATGTATGGGATTCTGATTGTAAATGTACATGTAGGTCTCACTTCAAAACATTTGAGATGTTTCAGATTATCATTATTAGATGAAGACTTTTCACTTGCTCACTTTAATTGCAGCAAATTATATCTCCCACTTTCTGGCTATAGCTCTGCCTTTTAAAAAAATACCCCGGTTTCCAATTTTGAATCACATCTGGAAACAGGATAAAAGTCAATAAAGTAGGTATTAATACTAGGTTTGAGCTTAAAAACTGGTTCAGTTCTAGACTAGGGTTATATTAATTAGAGTATTGTGTGAACCCAGTCTATTAAGCTTGCAGCAAAATTGGGTTCATGATGATGATTTATTAAATTTGGCTGCTGCCTGACTCCCAGCAGTTCCAAGCAATTTATACATTGTTTAAAACATTAAAAACAAGAAAAACAACAAGACACAAAGAAAAAAGATAAAACATGGCAGAATGACAAAACCAGATAGGAAAAAAGCAAATAACCCACATAGTTTAAAGAGGGCTTCCGTCACCCTTGCCAAAGGCCTGGGCAAAGAACCAAGTCTTCAAGACACCAGTGGGTGGGGAGGGGTGTTCAAATCTTGGGGGAGTCTCATTCCAGAGAACAGGCACCTCTGCAGTTGCTGCTGTAAAGAATTAATATCAATCCAAAATAAACATTGAACAGAATGTCGCAGAGTTGATAAATATAACCCAACTTTGAGAAATTGTGCAAAAGTAGGAATGTCAGTTTTCCAATTATAATGACAGATTTAAATTCGTTTATTATTTTTTAATGTAATGGTTTATTTTAAAGAATTGCTAAATTCTGTCATGCTTTTATCTAGGAGAAGGTAATTAAGAATAGGTGGTATATTTATTGTTTACCCAATCCATATTCTAATTAAATTATTGCTTTTATTCCTGGGAAGACATCACACAAATTTTTCATTCTCAGAAGTTAGGGTACCAGTTTTCAACAGATTCCAAGTTGTGTGCTGACTTAACTTAAACTTTCATTTAGAATAGAGTAATGCAAAATCTATTCCTTTACAATTCTTCCTTTGAAACATGCTTACATTTGGAGTTCTCCTGTCTGGCACCCAAGGAGGAGCTATTCTGCTAAAACAAGTTTATAGTCAGTCTGTCAAACCACTTTGAAAGTAATTTTTGTCAGAATGATTTTTCTCAAGTCAAAGGAAAAAAAACTTTTCAATCATCCCTGTGTTCCAGGCAAAAGAAGAAATATAAAAACCTGAATACAGTAGGTAAACTTAACAATATTACATTTTGAAGGCTTCCCCATAAATAATTCAGTTGGCGCAAGCTCCTCAACAGGCATAAGCTGGTGTGCTTCTATGTCTTTCAGGGAGATAATTTTAATTTATATCAGTTGAGAGTTTTCCTAAAATATGCTAAGTACATCTATTCTCAGTAAAAAGAAAGTAATTTTCTCTCCCATGAACGACAAAATTCTTTGTAATATAGGATGTTATGGGCATGAAAAGGTTATGCAAAAAATCTCATCCTTTTTTGCTAAACAAAGTATTAAATAGTGATCCATGTGGGGTAGATTTGTTTATTTTAGAAAGATTTCCTATTTTTAATAATAAGTATGTAGCTGCAGAGAGTTGGTGCAACAAATTTCTGATGAGAGAACTATGGAAGTACATGTTAAAAATACCACCTACCTCTATCTATCTATCTGACTGTGTCTATCATCTGTCTGTCTGTCTACCTACCTACCTGAATATTTGTAATATTATGGATTAGAAATATAGTTAACCTATGATTATCACTAATTTTTTAGACATAGAGAATGAGCTCTGCTCTGGTAAAATTTTAGCACTCGAAAGAAAGGCAATATTATTCAATCAAGTATTTGTAATTTACCATATTCAGCCATTAAGTCATTCCTGTCCCCTGCAGTAAAAATCATTTTCAGGTAGCAAAAGATTTGCAAAAATGAAATACAGGTAGTCCTCAACCTACGACCACAATTGAGCCCAAAACTTATGTTGGTGAGAAATTTGTTAAGTGAATTTTGCCCCATTTTACAACTTTTCTTGCCACATTTGTTAAGTAAATCACTGCAGTTGTTAAATTAATAACATGGTTGTTAAATGAATATGGTTTCCCCATTGACTTTGCTTGTCAGAAGGTCGCAAAAGAAGATTACATTACTCCTAGACACTGAAATTGTGATAAATGTGAGTCAGTTGTCAAGCATTCGAATATAAATCATGTGACTATGGGGATGCTAAAACGGTTGTAAGTGTGAAAAATGGTCACAGGTCACTTTTTCAGTGATGTAACTTTGAAATACTAAAAGAAATGAACTGTTGTAAATCAAGGACTACCTGTATGCTAACAACAAAATGAATTGAAATATCATCAAATGAATGGAATTAATAGCTGGTGAGATGAAACAATGTTTGCCAGACAGACTGCATATTTGATATCCATTATTCTCAGAAATAAACAGGACAGCTATTCCACCAAAGTAAAAGAAAATCTGTCCATTTCTTCTGTTGCAACTTCAAGATTGGCACTCCTGGCAGGTTAGGTAACCCAATACATGTTTAATCAACCAAATTAATAAGTTAGAAGTATTTTAGTATTTCAAGAAAAGGTATATATTTAAATGTTTTAAGCCTTTAATGAGTATTTTCTAATAAATACTAAGTAGTATAGGCATTTTATATTATTTCAAAAAGTGCCATACTGGTTGTGATGGGGCATATAAGTCTATGGACTCTTGCATGGAATAGGCTGCATTGCATTAAATATATTTATTTTTTCAAAGCAATATTTGCAGTGACTCATTGACCAAGGGTTGTTTTCTTCTTTATTTTTAGATCAAAAAAGTTAGGACTGAAGCCATCCTAGGATGCTTGGTAGAAGAAATCATTTTTTCTTCAGGTTTTTGTTTTTGAACTGAAGATCTCCCCACAAGCTACCTCCAAAAAGTTTAAAAATGGAGAACTGAAGATGGCTCTGCAGAAGTGCATCACTTTTATGACCACTTCTGCACATGAATTGTTTTTCTTGAGAAAAAAATAGTTATTTAATCATAAACTAACTTTAAATCTGAATTCAGAGTAATGGCATTGCTTAATGGTGGTTGGTACTCTTAACTAAAAACAAACCACAGTTACTGACTATGGTTAATTGCCTCTCAGTTATTAAATGCTATAGGGGTTTAATGGTGAGGAAAATTAAAGCACAATACAAATGCTTAATGCTGTTTGTGCTGCATTTTGTCACACAGTAGGAAACACCCCTTATAAGATGCAGTTATCAAGGCTCTAGAACAGTTCTTCTCAAATTTTCTGCAAATGGAAAACATAATTACATAAATAAATGGTTCCTTTGAGTCTTATTTTCTGATAACTGCCTGCAGTTTTCTTGGCAAGATTTCAAAAACGGGTTGCCATTGCCCTTCTCCTAGAGCTGAGAGAGTTATTTGGCCAAAGTTGCCCACCTGCCTTTGTACCCAAGGCAGGACTAGAAGTCACTGTCATCTAGTTTCTAACTTGGCGCCTTAACCATTATACCAAATTGACTTGAATCACAAATAAACATCCAGAAAAAAATGCAAAGATTAAACAAACAATTTCCTTACATTTCCACCTTTTAAGAGCATGGATATTCATATTTATTGGCAGAGATCATTATTATAATTGCATTGTTTATGTTCTCATTTGTTAAAAGGAGCCCCTTTTGTGCTACTTTCTTTTTGCAAAATTGGAAAGGCCATATAATTCCAATGGGTTTCTGGTGTAGAAGGTGGACTTTGACTACTTTGGTAATTAATCATTGTTTATTTTTTTATTTTGTATATATTGTATCATTGGTGTGTATGTGTGTGAAAATATGCTGGATGATGGGTGCAACATCAAAATCTGAATCCTGCCTATTGTGTTTCTCTCCAATATCTGAATATATGGCAGAAATATAGTTAGCAGTTCCTAATATGGAAATACAGGCTGAGTTGATGTAGCGTACTAAGCCAAAATATTGATTTGGTTTATAGCTTAAATAGTTGTACAGTGCTAACCAATGGTATACTCCAGTGGTTCTCAACCTGTGGTCTGCGGACCCCTGGGGGCCACAATGTCATAACAGGGGGTCCACAAAGGCTTAAACAAATGTTATGATTTAAATCTTAAGTTAAGTCTTGGGAGTCCGTGGCCATGATCTGTGGCCACAAAAGGTATTTAAAGGGGATCTGTGGTAACGAAAAGGTTGAGAACCACTGGTTTACTCAATAGGCTATACTTAAACCAAGCAGGACTTAATTTGATTATAAACCCAGTAAAAAGGACATCTTTGTTGAATTTCTGTATTTTACATCACTCCATTTTTGCAGACATATAATTATGGAAGTCATGAAGAGTAAGTCAAATAATTATTTACTTACTCAAAGAATGGGGCATCAAACTAGCCACTAAGTATATCTGGGGTAGATATCGCACAAACAATATATTTGTTTGCCATTAGTATTAAGGATCTAATATCTGAGCAAAGCAAGCTAAATATAGAAATTAAATGAATTATAAGAAAAAAATTACACTGTAACCCTTCAGTATTCTCACTGACTAATACTCAAAACAAGTAAAACAAATTCTTTAGTATTCCTGCAAACTATGCACAAAACAAATAAACAAAGAGCATTCAAAGAGCAATGTTTGATCATACACAGCCTTGATAATGATTGTATATTGCTTTTATTAAAATTAACACTGAGGTCAGGAGATTCATGAGTTTTGTAGCAGATTTATTTTAATAAAAAATGTCATTTTTCTAAGATAAAGAGTCCAATTAACCAATGGCTAGCATCCAACTAATGTTAATGATGGTTACACTCACCGTGACTATGTCTACAATCTAATGCAGATGGTTTATATTAGGAATGGTGGACTATGTGGGGGAGGGAGAGAGTTCTTCCCGGTTTTAGCTTGGCTATCCACAGAGACAGGAAGGAAAATTATGAAATAAATCGTGGTTTCATGTATCAGAAGCAAGCATGACATCTCAAGAAAAAAGCAGTGGCAAGACACTTTTTTTTTTTATGCTATAATGAAGTTCCAGTGATTTAGGGTTGGCATATTCAACAGAAAACAGGGCTGAAACTTTAATGCAGAATATAGCACTCTATACTATTTACATGCAAAGCTGTATTTATGGAAATATTCTTTTCTGCATAGTATAACCAATTAATGTTCAGGAGTCCTATCTTCTGTAGATGGCCTCCAAATAGAGATATCCAGATCACTTTTATTCTAAAATCTAAATGACGGTATCCTTAAAGGCCCAACACTTTATCCTTTCACAGGCTAGTTTTTATCAGGCTAGTTAAAAGTGCCTCTTGCTATTTTCACATTGAAGAATGTCCCACTGAAGCTAGTTTTAATATCATATAAGAGTGTATGTATTATACGTAATACAAAACCAAAAACCATTGGAGAAAACCTTGATCCTTAGAAAAATTAAAAGCAATTTTTTTTAAAAAAAGGCTGTCAGTAGGGAAGTTGGCTAGATATAAGCATTAATATATGAGAACTCAAACATATCCTGATAATTCTGGTGAAGTAATGGCCTTTGGGTCACAAGAAGTTGGAAACAACTGAATAAGCATCTTTAGATACTCTACATTGGTGCACAGAGGCACAGCTTTAAAATTAAGAACAATAAGAACAACAGCCTTTGATTTTGAATTATGGTTCATATTTGCTATTTCTTATTAAATACTTTTTTCATTTTGTCTTTCTGTATTTTATGATCTGCATTTAGTTTGGGCCATAGCCCAAAAGAAATGTATTACGCGACTCTCAAGTTCAACTCAAGTTTTGTCAAGTTATAGTCATCTGATGGTTGGTTTTAATTAGATTATACCTTTCTTTCATTGGCATCCAATAATATGCAAACTGCAATACGATACTATTAACTTTAGATGATGTTTTCCATGTATCCTTTGGAAGCATTTTTATTTAAAGTTAGTATTTACTTTAAAATAAATTGAATCTGAGATTAGTTTATACATGTTTTTGGCATGCCTTAAATTGGTACTACAGTGAAATAGATTATCAAGGAATTATGTACTTGCAGTATCTAAACAAATTTTATCTTGCCCTTCAGTGCAAGTGTTCTTAGACAGCTAATAAATTTGAAAGTTCTCTCTCATTCTTCCCCTGTTAAATAGATAAATCTAGAAAATGCAGCACAAACAGCATTAAGCATTTGTATTGTGCTTTAATTTTCCTCAGCATTAAATCCCCATAGCATTTAATAACTGAGAGGCAATTAACCATAATCAGTAACTGTGGTTTGTTTTTAGTTAAGAGTACCAACCACCATTAAGCAATGCCATTACTCTGAATTCAGATTTAAAGTTAGTTTATGATTAAATAACTATTTTTTTCTCAAGAAAAACAATTCATGTGCAGAAGTGGTCATAAAAGTGATGCACTTCTGCAGAGCCATCTTCAGTTCTCCATTTTTAAACTTTTTGGAGGTAGCTTGTGGGGAGATCTTCAGTTCAAAAACAAAAACATGAAGAAAAAATGATTTCTTCTATCAAGCATCCTAGGATGGCTTCAGTCCTAACTTTTTTGATCTAAAAATAAAGAAGAAAACAATTCTCGGTCAATGAGTCACTGCAAATATTGCTGAGACACTGATTTAAAAAAAAAGAGAGATTGCAAATCATGACTGGGTCACTTTGTTATACATTCATAGTGTGACTATCAGCCATGATTAATACTAAACCATAATCAGTATGATATGTGAACAGTAGTAAACAGTTTAAAGTCGCTTAGTAAGATTGCAGCATGTAGTTACCTAAAATTAAAGATTAGTTTATAGCACTTAGACTGATATACCGCTTCATAGTGCTTTACAGCCCTCTCTAAGTGGTTTACAGAGTCAGCATATTGCCCCCAACAATCTGGGTCCTCATTTTACCCACCTTGGAAGGATGGAAGGCTGAGTCTACTTTAGCCGGTGAGAATTGAATTGCCGAACTTCAGCCAACAATCGGCAGAAATAGCCTGCAGTACCGCATTCTAACCATTGCGCCACCATGTTACTTACTACTCTATGTTATTTAGAGCAGGGGTCGCCAACCTTTCGGACCTCAGGGACCACTAAATTCATAATTTTAAATCCCACGGACCACTAATAAGAATTTTTAAAAAAGATAAATAGTATTTAGTGCAATATAATAAATGGTGGTTCTGCGGACCACCAAAATTTTCTCGTGGACCACCAGTGGTCCACAAACCACTGGTTGGTGACCGCTGACTTAGACTATAGGTTTACATAATCTTGGTATGCATAGGTGGGTTCCTCCTGGTTCGGACCGGTTCACCCGAACCGGTAGCGACCTGTTGGTGATGTCACAGTGACGTCATGGCTCCGGTTCGGTCAGTGCCGATCCGTGGGCACCGCCATATTTTTTTTTTTTTTTAAAAATTGAATTTTTTTTTTGAATTTTTTTCCGGGTTTTTTTTCTTCTGCATATGCGCAGAAGCCGAGTTTCCGGCACTGCGCATGTGTCGCCATCTTATTTTTGGCTTTTTTGGGGGGGGGGAATTTTCAGATTTTTTGGCACTGTGCATGTGCGCGCGCTAGCGAACTGGCAGCGAGGTAAGTTAGAACCCACCCCTGTTGGTATGGTAATCACAATCTTCCATTAACTTCCCAGAATATTTGGTAAAGCATAATTTATACTTTGAAACATGGACTTCTGCATTCAAACAGAATTTTGGATGTAATTGTGATAAATATGAATATATAAAGAGCAACATATAAGTTAAGGTTGTACTACTCTTTTTAAATGTAAATCAAGGAAATATTTAAATTGATATATTGAACATATACTAAGATGGACATCAAAGGATTTCAAAAACAGAGCATTTGGATTATTTTCTAAGGAAAATTATAGCATTTTTCCCTCTCCCAAGTGGAATTACTATAATTAATTAGCAAAAAATACTTACTTGAAACCTAGTTGTTTGGTCTGTTATTTATGTTGAGAATCTGTTAATCATTAGCAATCAGATAGTTGCTATATACGACACACTGGCAAAATCCCTTCAGAATTATTTAAATAATGAAATAGACTTTTTTACAAACGAATTCTGAAACTTGCTCCAAACATGTAACCAAAGCACTTCAAAGCCTTTCTTAAAAACTGTCATTTAAATTCAAGTTGAAGAAATCTTCCTTTTCTAACTGTGTATCTATCAATCCTAAAAGAAAAAGATCTGGCTTCAATTGAACATCAGTCTGCATCAATATGTATCTTTAAATCCATTTTTAAAAATTTTTTTACATTTCCACCCAGCATGATAGAATGTCTCTACATGTTGTTCAGATTTCCATTCCACATTGGAATGTCTTTATATATTTTAGATAATTTCTCTGGCATCATGTACCAATCCATCATTTTATAAAAATTCTCTTTAAGACATAACATAATGTAAATTTCAACTCTTTTGACCACATATTTTCCCAGTGATCCATCTGTATATTATAACCAAAATTCTTAGCCTACTTTATCATGAAATTATTTAATCTGTTCTTCCACTTCACTTCAAATTTCAACAAAAGTGTATACTTTTTAGCAATTTCATTTTTATCATCTTTACAATTATATCAGGGGTGTCAAACTGGATTTCTTCGAGGGACGGATCAGCATTGTAGTTCTCCGCGAGCCGGCAGGGGGGAGATGGGACGGACGCCTCCTGCAGCACCCTGCTGGCCAAAATGGGGCGCGGGTGAGCCACGCACGGCCCCCTCTGCCCCATTTTAGGCCTGAAGGGCCTCTTGCAGCACTTTACTAGCCAAAACGGGGCACCCTGCACCTTGTTTTCGCCCTCCATGGCCTCCTGCAGCACTCTGCCGGCTGAAAACGGGCCTTGCAGAAGCCCCGCGTGGCCCGTTTTCAGCTTCTCGGCTTCCAGCAGCATTATGCCAGCCAAAAACACGGCCCGTCTTAGCCGGCAGAGGCACCGCGGGCTGGTCCTTTGATATATACCCGCAGGCCTTGAGTTTGACACCCCTGAATTATATTATACAACTACACTTCTAATTCTGCTTTCCTTTTTTCTATACCATAAGTGTTTTTATCCAGTTTAAAATCTTTTGATAACTAAATGTGAAACATTGACAATTATGTCCTTCTGTCATTAGTTGGTCTCTTGATTTAATTTTATATTCTCCTTGATGATTCTCCAATAATTAGTGGTTCATTAACCATTTGTCTTAGCCTGTGATTTTTCTTCTATAAAATACCTCTTTTGTTGAAATCCATAGAGGTGTTTTGGGGCACAGTCTGGGAAATACTTGCAATCTTAAATGGCCAATATACACAGGTAGTCCTCAATTTACAACCACAATTGAGCCCAAAATTTATGTCGCTAAGTGAGACATTTGTAAAGTGAGTTTTACCACATTTTACAACCTTTCTTGCCACAGTTGTTAAGTGAATCAGTGTAGTTATTAAGTAAGTAACATCTTGTTAAGTGAATCTGGCTTCCCCATTAACTTTGCTTATCAGAAGGTCGCAAAAGCTGATCACATCACCCCAGGACAACTGTCATAAATATGAACCAGTTGCCTAGTATCCTAAATTTGATCACGTAACCATGGGGATGCTGCAACAGTTGTAAGTATGAAAGATACTCATAAGTCACTTTTTTCAGTGCCGTTGTAACTTTGAACAGTCACTAAACCATTGAGGACTATCTGTATATAAATAGCCACCAGATTGGGTCAATTTATTTTGATAAATAGTCTCATGAAAATAAAATATTTTTCATTATTTTTCTTCCAAAGGACTTGGAAGACTTTTCATACTGACTATTTCCCACCTTCTTTTGGTGGTTCCTCAATCTTTCCCAACAAAATTCTTTCCAAATGTCTTGTATTTCAACTCCAGTTATTCCTAGCCATTCCTTTGCTTACTAAAGATGATGAAGTTTTAGTCCAACTTATCTGGAAGGCATCACATTATGGAGAGTTTGCTTAGCTTTGTGGGCTTCATCAATATGTCATCAAAGGATCTTCTTTTGTTGATGGATCCAATTTCCCCACATCACCATCAGTAAATATATGTAGAGATACAGATGTATTGGTTTGTGGGAGAAAGAAACATCCTGATACTATTAGTGGGACTACCCAAAATGACACCAAAGTCTGTGTAAGCTTTTAAGCCCTCCAGAATTGTTCACTGGGCAAGAATATGAAAAAAAGAACTCAGCAAAAAAAAAAAAAAAAAGCAAGGAAATTTAGTTACACATGTGGGACACCTGAAAATGAAATTAGTCTCAAGATAAATATTATATACACAGAGCTTATCCTTATGTACTGCTTGCTATAGCACAATGATCTTTTAATGAACTCTACGTGGGATGCCAAACCAAGGGTCCTTAAGACAATAGCTTTAGCTCTTTGCTACTCAGAAGGTGAATATACCTGGCTAGTTTGGTATAAATCAGCATACCCTGGATAAGTAGATGTTGCTTTGAATGAAGCTAGCAGAATTATTATTGGATGCCTTAAACCTGGCCCTCTAGATAAGATTTACCACTTAGCAGGCATTGCCCCGCCTGTTCGTGGAGAAGCAGCAGCATACAGAGAGACTGTTCTGACCCGGCTCCTCATACATGACAAGCACACTGTCTTTAACTAAACGTTCCCTTCATTAGGAGTGCCAGCAACCCCGGCAAAGAGTCTCTCTCACACATAGCAGGCTAATGAAGTCTCTAAGTGCCTGTGAAAAGCGAAGCTTGCTCCCTCTTCCCCTGAAATGACTCCAACGCACCAGGACTCTCTCTCTCTCTCTCTCTCTCTCACCACCCTCATAATGGAAGTCCTGGAAGGTGTGGTCGCTCTTTTTCCAGCAGCGGAGACACACACATACACGCTCCGAAGGCACGCCCGACTCTCAGCGCTACATATTGCAAGAAAGAATTCCGATACAGTTCCAGACAGGATTCAGAAATTCGGACCTATTTGTCTCTGCCCCCTGCCTTTTATCCCCAGAGCTACAGTGGGGCTTAGCTAGCAACGGTGGCTCTCCGTCCCGAGAACCAGCCCATGGAGTCCCGCCACTCTCCTCTCCTCTGCCTTCTGCACATCAGACGAGCCCAGCTGTTCCTCCTCTTCCTCATCAGCCACCTCCGGACCTGGGGGCTGTTGACTCTCCATCTGGGGGTTAATGGATGGCCTAAGATCCGCCTCTGTCTCTATCTCTGACAGCTCCATTTCCTCTTCCCCCTCGGAGCTCTCAGATTGCTGGCCCGACTCCCTCCACCTCCTCATCTGATTTGGCTGCCAGAGAGGCCGGCAGCTGACAGGCCACAACAGAGAGGCTTAAATCATCTATATCTAGACCACATCCTCTCTATGGCCTACAACCAGCTCAGCAGAGACTAAATCCAGGAAAAGCTTCCTTGAGTCGACAGACGTGAAGAACTTGAAAGCAGAGTGGACCAGGGGTGAAATTCAGCAGGTTCTGGAGAACCGGTAGCGGAAATTTTGAGTAGTCCGAAGAACCGGTAGCGGAAATTTTGAATAGTTCGGAGAACTGGCAAATACCACCTCTGGCTGGCCCCAGAGTGGGGTGGGAATGGAGATTTTGCAATATCCTTCCCCTGCCACGCCCACCAAATCACACCACGCCCACCAAGCCACGCCCACAGAACCGGTAGCGGAAATTTTGAGTAGTTCGAAGAACCGGTAGCAGAAATTTTGAGTAGTTCGGAGAAGCGGCAAATACCACCTCTGGCTGGCCCCAGAGTGGGCTGGGAATGGAGATTTTGCAGTATCCTTCCCCTGCCAATGGAGATTTTGCAATATCCTTCCCCCAGGAGTGGGGAGGGAATGGAGATTTTGCAGTATCCTTCCCCAGGAGCGGGGAGGGAATGGGATTTTGCAATATCCTTCCCCTGCCACACCCACCAAACCACACCACGCCCACCAAGCCACGCCCACAGAACCGGTAGTAAAAAAAATTGGATTTCATCACTGGAGTGGACCTATGGAAAACTACAAAGAACCAACATTGGATGGAACGAGTGGAGGAGCTGGCACCTGGGTCTTGTGAAAGCTGGGAAGTATGGAAATAATTGAATAGACTGTGCATGGATTCAACAAGATCCAGAGACATTCTAAATGAATAGAGCAGTCCAGTAGCTTCTGCTCTTTGCGATTGTGGAGATATGCAGACAACAACACATACATATATCTGCCTTTTGTTCAGTGTATACTTGAGGATGTCATGGCAGTGCAATAGAACACAATTGTTGCTAGTTTCTGGGCAAGATCTGTTTAATTTGCACATATTTTAATCTGGTATTTTATATTTTAAATTTTATCCCACAGTATGCCTTAATTGTGATGCTTCTGACACGAATAAACAAAACACTTTCAAAGGCAAGTCCTCATGATGTTACTTCCATCTTATTTGCCTGCTCACCACTGAGGTAGGCAGCCTAAAACTATCTTTAATTGTCCTAATTTGGAAATGGGCTTTTAATCTTCCCACATGGCCAATCAAAGATGAAATCTACTTATCTCCAATCAGTCTGTTCTTGTCAGGTAGAGGCCACTACACCTTCTTGCACACCTGGCTGTGGGACAGACAACTCACATTCCCTGATTAACAGCTTTACACCAATACTAAATCTCCCCTTCCCCTTTTGGAGATCAGCCTTGTGATATTCCTAATAGAATATCACACTCAACATGAAATAGACTAAAATCAATAAAATTGGTTAGTCTCTTAAAAAGGGGCCCATGTCTTCCAGAAGATTGACATTCTCATGGTTTAAACTTTTTTTAAAAAAATGGCAACTCTATTTCTCATCAGCCAAGGATAGCTTGTATCACCTGCAGTGCAGCACCAAGCAAAGTGAGTAATGCAACATTTGCACTCCCTGCCTTGGGAGACCCATAGCAAAGGAGATATATGCTCTTTTGCCAATGACTTAAGCATACTGTGAGAATTACCATATTTGTGCTGGCTTATCAAGGGTTTAGCCTAGAATTAAGAACTGTCTCTTTAAGACATAGCATTCTGGGGAATGTAATCCATGCCATGTAGTCCATGGCATGTGACCATAACTGTGTACTCTTATTGGTCATTGAAGTATGCCTGGGGGGCGGGAGTAAAGGAAGTCACTTTCAAGCTAGCTACCGGGAAAGATGTAGCAACAAGGAGATGGAAGCAATTAATCCTTTTTTACAATATTCGTGATGGTTCCAGATTATGACTGTAGATTCAGAAGAACTTCTACATAACCGTGAGTGTTGTCAGAGGATGCCTGAAGAATAAAATATAATCTGATTGAATGTACCATTGCGTTTTGTTAAGCTGCCTGATGATAGCACAACCAATCTACGCTTGATTCAGAACAATATTTTTTGGACTATAAGACGCACTGGACTATAAGACCCACCAAGATTTTGAAGAGGTAAACCAAAAAAAAAATAGTTTTTGCCCCCAGACCCCAGGATCACTCTACAGGCCTCCCAAACCCTCTGCACACCCTGTTTTTTGCGAAAAATGGGGCCGTTTTTCACTCATTTTTGGCCCCAGCCCCCAGGATCACTCTACAGGCCGCCCAAACCCTCTGCGCCCCATTTTTTGTGAAAAACAGGCCCGTTTTCATGAAAAATGGCCCATTTTTCACTCGTTTTTGCCCCCCCCCAGCCCCCAGGATCACTCTACAGGCCTCCCAAACCCTCTGCACGCCCATTTTTTGCAAAAAATGGGACACGCGGGGCAGGGGTTTTGGAGGCCAAAAATGACTGTATTCAGTGTATAAGACGCACCAATATTTCCACCCTCTTTTAGGGGGGGGTGCGTCTTATACTCCGAAAAATACGGTATCCCCAGGCAGCCCTGCATAGAAGTTCCGGTCATGAATGGAAGCTGCAATGTACTTCAGGCAAATGGTTGTCCAATCACTTCCAGTATTAGAGAATCTGCAACTTCTGGAGGCAAGTTGTTTCACTGATTAATTGTTCCGTTAGGAAATTTCTCCTTAGTTCTAGATTGCTTTAATTAGTTTCCATCCACTACTTTTTGTCTTCCTCCAGATGCTTTGGAGAATAGACTGCCCCCCGTTAGATATTAGAACACTGCTATCATGTCACCCGTAGTCCTTTTTATTAAACTAGACATACCCAGTTCCTGCAACTGTTCTTCATATGTAGCCTCCAGTCTCCTAATCATCTTTGTTGCTCTTCTCTGCACTCTTTCTAGAGTCTCAACAAAACTGGATACAATATTCCAAATGTGGTCTTACTAAAGCATTATAAAGTAGTATTAACATTTCATGTGATCGTGATTCTATCATAGTTTATCAAATCATATTTGGAGTACATGATGTGAAGACTAGGTCTTTTAAAGAGTTGCTAGAATAGGTGCAAGAAAAGAGAAGATGATTACTAATAACAAGGTGGATAGACTTAATTCCAGCAACAAATTGGAATTTTGCTACTCTTGGAAGATTTGAATCATAAGATTAGAGACAGATCATGCTGAAGGAAATCTATCTATATATGCACTAGGTGTTAATGCTAAATTGATGGTACGTAATCAGTCAATTTCAGGTGATATAACTACCATGCTCCATGTTGTCCCTTAGAGGCCAATATGTTTTCTCAAAGTTGCCTTGCCAGTTCTTCTAGTCCAACCCCCTGCTCAGGCAGGAAACTCTATACCATTTCAAACAATTGGTTGTCCAATCTCTTCTTAAAAACTTCCAGTGTTGGACAATCCACAACTTCTGGAGGCAAGTTGTTTCACTGATTAATTGTTCTAATTGTCAGGAAATTCTCCTTAGTTCTAGGTTGCTTCTCTCCTTGATTAGTTTCCATCCATTGCTTCTTATCCTACCTTCAGGTTCTTTGGAGAATAGGTTGACTCCCTGTTCTTTGTGGCAACCAGATATTGGTAGACTGCTATCATGTCACCCGTTGTCCTTCTTTTCAGTAATACATTTCAATACAATAATAATCATTCACACAGTAGATATTTTAAATTCTTCAACCACTGTAAAATTATTTATTTCTACAATCCCAGATTAACAATCATGTTAACGTTAGACATTAATATAGTAATGTTATTATTTTTGCTGTTTTAGTAGCACTCAATAACAATACTAGTTTAAATATTAAAGAATGCTAGCCTTTGGGGCTGTACTCTGAATTCATGTATTTGCCCTGCTAAGTTGTGATTTCTTCTTTATATATTCTTTATTTCTGATCCCTTCTGTTAGTGATACAGTTTATTTCATCAAAGAGAAGCAGTAGGGAATGGAGGAGGACAAAGAAGCTTGGCGATTACTATGCAAAATTTTGAACATTGTTTACTTTTCTTAAAGCTTTTAAAAATGAAGCATAAAATATGACTATCCGACATCTAGAGATGATTTATCAGCCTTCAGATACATTTTAAAGAACATGAAAGGTCTTAAAATGTCCTGGCATTGTAACTGAGTGCATCCTTTGAGATGTCTTTAATTTTTGTAGGTAAATGGTTGGCCTGCTTGGCCGTTTAGCCTACCGATATGATCACAAACTCTTCAGACATTCACTGGGCAAAATATATTTTTTTTAAAAAAACTAAATCTTTCCAGTCTTATAGGTTTCTCACCTTTGCCCACCCCATACTCCTTGATTTTTGCATGAAGTCACTGGCCATTATGCCAAGCTACTGCTGATATTCATGCTTCACCTGGCAAGAATATTTGAAACTTCAAAAGCTGCTTATACTGCACTTCAAAGTTAAAGACTTGGGGGCGGGGGCGGAGAAAAAGAAGCCCAAATAAAGAGCTTTTATGTTTTATCCTCACTGTCAATAAACTGCATTTAAAACTAAAATAAACAAGATGTTGCCTTTTGTCTGGGCCAATTAAAGAGGCAAGGGTGCTTGTAACATTCAAGTGATTCCTTTTTTTTCCACCCAGAAGATGCATTTGAGAAGGGATTTAATGAAAGAATCTAGATGAAATTTTTTCCCCCCCTCGGAAATATAGCAGGAAGAAATTGCAGTGTGTCTGCCTCATTATTAAATAACCTAATAGTTTTTCTATGAGCTAGTCCTTTAGTTTACAAAATAATATTGTAGAACATGATTACAAATTCTCAGTTCCATACTTAAGCATACTTCAAAAAGCAACTCAATAAAATAAATGTAGAGCAAACGTTTATATCAGGGTCAACTGAAAATTAAGCACAGAACTAGTCTATATACTACATTTTTGTAACTTCCCTATAAATTAAGTAGTATTTACCTGTAATAGGTTTTTTCTATTATGGTTCGTAGTGCCATTCATATATTCTTCTGACTAGTCCCAATTCTATTCCATGTCATATAGAACATTTTCCTAGCTTGTGAATGCATGTTCTAAAGGTAACTTTGGAGAGCACTACCGTAGTTTTTTAACCCTTGTTTTAATTTATTGTATTGTATATGTATGATGATGTGCATGTATGATTTTTAATTAGATATAATTTATATTTATGTTAATAGAAGAATATTTAATTTTAGATGTAGTGTAATACATATTTTATATAGTATATTCACTCTAGCAGTTGGTTTCTTTATCAATATTTTATGCAGCAACGAAATAGGAAGTAATAAGTAGCTTCTCACTATTACCAGATAGGTTTCTTCACTTTGTGGAGTGTCTCAACAAGAGGTGGGTTCCTCCCGGTTCAGACCGGTTCTCCCGAACCGGTAGCAACCCGCTGGTGATGTCACGATGATGTCACCGATCCAGTTCGGTCGGTGCCGGTCCGTGAGCGCCGCAATCTTTTTTTTTTAATTAATTTTTTTTTAAAAAAATAATTTTTTCTCTTCTGCGCATGCGCAGAAGCCAAGTTTCTGGCACTGCACATGCATCGCCATCTTGTTTTCGGAGTTTATTTATTTATTTATTATTTTTATTTTTTACTGCGCAGGCGCGCACGCTCATGAGGCGCGGCCACACGGCTCGGGAGGAAGCGAACCGGCAGCGAGGTAAGTTAGAACCCACCCCTGGTCTCAACCATTAAATAGCAATAGCACTTAGACTTATATGCTAGTTCACAGTGGTTTACAGCCTTCTCTAAGTGGTTTACAGAGTCAGCATATTGCCCCCAACAATCTGGGTCCTCATTTTACTGACCTCGGAAGGATGGAAGGCTGAGTCAACCTTGAGCTTGGTGAGATTCAAACTCCTGGAGTGAGCAGTGAATTAGCTTGCAATACTGCATTCTAACCACTGATACCACTTACACAATATTGTTTACAAACTGAATGTGGTATAAGGTTTATTGGATTGTAGCTAGTTCAGCCATCCACAAATTGATGCCTCCCAGTGCATGAATAAAGATTTCAGGACTTGAAATCCAATACATCTGGGGATCACTAGGTTGAGGAAAAATGGCCAGTCTCATCAGATACATATATCAGTTGAAATGCTGTAGTCTAAGAGATTTATTTATGATGCCAGAAAACTGTTTTGTTGAAACAGACTAACACTATTGCCATTCTGGAATGCATGTTTATATACAGGATTCAGCCTCTCAGGAAAATATAAAAACAATGTTTTTCTTGGCCTGGTGAAAGATAACATGTTCAGGTTGATTAGAATACTGATTTTTTTCTTTTCATTGAAAGCTCCAAAGAACAAAAATATGAACATTCCCTTGAAGTCATTACCAGAAAAAGTCAACTCATTCTATCTTCGGCAGTTCAAAGATATTAACAATGTAGATTGATGAAGAATATAAAGAAACAAATATCTGTATACATAGTTATAAATGCCATATTGTAACACCATGCAGGAATTTGATTTCTGATGTGCCTAATTTATAGAAGTTCAATGTTCCACATTTTGTTGCCAAAAGTATCCTCAATATTCCCCAAAGCCTTCGTTACTCTTGTTTTATTTTCTGGCTGTGATGACCTAATACATTTCTATCCTTTTCTATTCATTTGCACATTTATTCAGTCTAATTCAGTGCTGGGTTAAGTACATATTTTACTTTGGAGTGCAGTGTTCTTTTCCAAGGCTTGGATCCAGAACATGTTAAGATTTTGCATGTATCCCTTTGGGATTTGGGCCTTCTGCTTGTTTGACCTCATCATTTTCAGATTATACGGCAAATACTTTTAGGGGAATTTCAGAAATAATGTTTTATTATATAGCTTGTTGTGAAACCTGGAAACCAGTGGTGGGTTCAAATTTTTTTATTACCGGTTCTGGGCGTGGCTTGGTGGGCGTGGCGTGGCGTGGCATGGTGAGCGTGGCTTGGGGGGCGTGGCAGGGGAAGGATACTGCAAAATCTCCATTCCCTCCCCACTCCAGGGGAAGGTTACTGCAAAATCGCCATTTCCTCCCAATCAGCTGGGACTCAGGAGGCAGAGAATAGATGGGGGAGGGGCCAGACAGAGGTGGCATTTACGGTTCTCCAAACTACTCAAAATTTCCGCTACTGGTTCTCTGAACTACTCAAAATTTCCGCTACCGGTTCTCCAAACTACTCAAAATTTCCGTTACCGGTTCTCCAGAACTGGTCAGAACCTGCTGAAATCCACCTCTGCTGGAAACCCAAATATGGAAGTCTAGATCTGAATTAAAGGACTCATTAACAAGCTGAGTTTTGGAACGAAGGCTGTAAGCAAAGATGAACAACCTTATTTTGTCAAGGACTGGAGTTACTTGGGGATTTTGATGAATGAATGTTAGTTATCGCTAAAGAAAGGACCCAGTTCCAATGTCAGGGGAAACAACAGCCATAATTTGTCAATCCTTTGCCCCCCCCTCCCCCGGCTTCTTTTTAAATAATAATAATAATAATGAAGCTTGTCAACTTGAGGAGAGGGATCTTCAAGGGTGACTCATCACTCTTTTTATTTGTCATTGCTATGATTCTACGGTTAGTGATTTTGAAGGAAACAAATCTTGGCTATCAAGCAGCAAAAAAAAAATACTAATGAAAACTCATATTTGCTTTATATGGATGATCTGAAGCTCTATGGAAAAATCAGAAATCAAAATCCAGTCACTGACAACTATTGTAAAAAAATTTTAGCACAGATATAGCAATGGAATTTGGCCTAAGAAATGTGCTATAGTAGCAATAAATCAGGGTAAAATCATGAACAGTAATGGAATTAAAATGCTGAATGGCCAAAGCATCAAGAGCCTTCTAGATGAAGTATCTGGGCATTTTAAGTTAGATAACATCAAGCCTGGACAAGTTAAAAAATGTGATTAATAAAGAATACATCTAAAGAGTGAGAAAATTGCTAAAGACAATACTGAATGCTGGAAATGCCATCAAAGCCATCAAAACCTGGGTCATGGATGTGATATGGAATTATTAACTGGACACAAGCTGAACTGGACAATTTGGACTGAAAAACAAGAAAGTTAATGACTTTGTAGCTTTCATTTACATGTAGTACATCTGTATGGTGATATCAATACATTATACCTTCAGAAAAGGGGGCAGAGGTTTACTACAATTCAAACAAACTGTCAAAGAAGAAAAGTGCGCATTGCCTGATTACAGAAGAGAGAGCAAGTTAAAAATTGAAACATAGTGAATGTGCAGGAAATAAAATATGAATATTGAAATAACGTACCGTGTTTCCCCGAAAATAAGACCCTGTCTTATATTTTTTTGAACCCTGAAATAAGCGCTTGGCCTTATTGCCATGCACTCATAAGCCCGATTGGGCTTATTATCAGGGGATGTTTTATTTTGGGGAAAACAGGGTAATAAAAACAAAAACGGAATACTGGCAAGAAAATGCATTGCATGGTCAATTTTTGCAAAAGGTTGGGGGAAAATAAATACAGGTACAACCTGACAATGGCTTACAATTGGAACATTTTTAAAAAAATTGAAGGCTTTATTATGGCTGCTAAAGAAGTAGCTATTTGAACTAATGCAATAAAAGCCACAATTGAAAAATTGTTAAATGATTCAAGATACAAATTGTGCAAAGAGGCAGAACAAATAGTAGATCATATTCTCAACTCATGCAAGAAGATTGCACAATAAATTACAAACAACAGTATAACACAGTCACCAAAATGTTATTGTGTGCCAGTAATGAAAAATTGGTGGGAACATAGAATTGAAAAGCAGTCAAAAATAAGCAGGCTAAAATATTACAGGATTTCCAAATACAAACTGAAAAACCTTTGGTTTATAATACATCAGATTAAACTATGTTACAAAAGAGAAGGGTGGATAATTGATACGGCAATAATAGGAAATACTAGGACAGAAGACAAAGAGTTTCAGAAGATCACACAGTATGAAGATCTGAAAATCAAAATTGAAAGATTATAGCATAAACTGGCTGTGGTATTCCCTGTAGTTATAGGCACACTGGGTGCCATACCAATAAAAACAGCACTTAGAAAATCTGCACTTTGACAAAGTTTCCATATATCAATTATAAAAGATTGCACTGTTTGGATCTGCACATATACTACCTCCATATATTATAACCGTAGATTCTTGGGAAGAACTTGATATATTTGGAGGCCAATATCAATAATCCTAACTGGACATGATTTCACATTATATGAAATGTGAATTTCATATGTAAATAATAAGAGTAGCAGACCTGGCAATGGCTTAGAATAGGAAAGTTGAAAAAAGTAGGGCCAATTCTGGTTGCACAAGACCAATGCTTAAGAACGAATGTATA
This sequence comes from Thermophis baileyi, assembly GCA_003457575.1. NCBI lineage: Eukaryota > Metazoa > Chordata > Lepidosauria > Squamata > Dipsadidae > Thermophis > Thermophis baileyi. The sequence continues at coordinate 2,005,909 of QLTV01003971.1, forward strand.
CAAAGCTAAAATGGAAAAGACAGCAACAATCAGCAAATGCTGCCTCTGCAAAAAAGCTGAAGAAACATTGGACCACCTAATTATATGCTGCATGAAGATTGCATATACTAATTACAAACAACAGCATGGCCAAGTAGCAACAATGGTGCATTGGAAGATCTGCAAGAAATACTATTTGCCTGCAAGGAAGAACTGGTGGGACCATAAAATAGAGAAAGTAATAGAAAATGAAAATAGGCAGACTATTTAGAATTCAAATAGACAAACACCTACCACATAACTTCCCAGACTTAACAATTGTCAATAGGAAAGAAGAAAAAAAACCTGGATAGCAGATACAGCAGTACCTGGAGACAACAGAATAGAAGAAAAAGAACTGGAGAAAAATAGCAAAAACACAAAAACTTGCAAATAGAAGTGACTATGGCAAAAGAAAGCAAAGATAGTACCAATAATAATAGGCATCTTGGATACAATCCCGAAACTTCTGGAACACTACTAGAATTCACAGTATTCACAAAATCACCATCAGTCAATTGCAAAAAATAGCTTTGGAACAGCTTACATCCTGCAATAATACTTTTAACACTATTAAACAATATTTGCCTGCCCAAAGTCCTTGGAAAAGACTCAGTAGGTGGATAAAAATGTTAATAATTAATTTTTATGTTATATAGTATATTAAATAATATATTGTTATGTATTATATATATCTACATTGTTGTGTATATAATAATTTATTAAATTTTTATACCACCTGAATCCCAGCAATTCTCCCTTCTGAAAACAATTTTATATGAGCTGATAACATGCAAAAGGTTTTTGAAATCAGGCTGATGATCTCATGAAATTTGGCTAAGAATCACACCCTATCTGGGCACCAAATCCTAGACTGAATCAAAATTTGAACTATGGAACTGAGAGCAAAACACAGCAGCCAGAAGAGGAAAACTTGGGGCTTTCTATGAAGCAGTGTCTAACCTGGATAAATTGAGGGATTCCAGTAAGTAACTTAGTCCATCTGAAGCCTTTGGGGCTTCCTATTGGGGCAGCTGTATATAGAGGTAATCGGTGGGAAATTAGGAATCTGCCAAATTTAGTCAGTTCACTGGTCTTGTATCTATTCCAGGAATGGTGTTGGTGCATTTTAGATTTATTGGACTTCAAATCCAGTCTGCTCTAGGAAGCATGGACCAGAATAGAATAGAATAGAATAGAATAGAATAGAATAGAATATGGAATGGAATGGAATGGAATGGAAAATAGAATAGAATTATTTATTGGCCAAGTGTGATTGGACACACAAGGAATTTGTCATTGGTGCATATGCTCTCGGTGTACATAAAAGACAAGATACATTCGTCAAGAATCATGAGGTACAACACTTAATGATTGTCATAGGGTACAAATAAGCAATCAGGAAACAATCAATATTAATATAAATCGTAAGGATACAAGCAATCTTTACGTGATGTGAGGATTATGTGAGTTGTAATCCAAACTATCTGAAAAGCACCAATTTTCCTACCCTTGTTCCACATTGATTGGAAACCACTTCCCAGTGCTTCCAGGATAATTCTGCTCCTTGATCCTTTCAAATGGAAATGCTTGGAAACTTTTTGCTTGTCAAAAATCTTGGAAAACCAAGTTCTGACCTAGCATCTTCCACAAAATGTTCAATATGGTTGGGGAAAGGGGGAGAGTAACCTCAAGGGAGAGCATAACAGTCCATCAGTGTAGTTAAGTAGCTCTTTGGTTTCAGCCGAATTATTAAAATTATTTTCAATAGCTCAATAAAGGCTGTAACAGGGAATTGGCTAATCAGGAAATCATTATTTTAAAAAAAAAATTAAACGGACCCCTATCATTTCAGTAAGCTTAAAAATGACCTCTTGAAGAATTATATTAAAGTGCTTTGATTTTACCAATCTAACTAAGGAAGAGGTATTATTATTTTTATTCTAGGGGTTGATCTTCAGAATTACTCACAGGCAGGCTGTCATTCATAGTAGCAACATAGAGAAGAGAAGTTCTTTGATCTCTGGACAGTTAAAGTTGCAAGTAGGTTCCAAGGGGAAGATAAAGTTAATGTGTCATACCGTAAAATATATTTTTCTATTATGAAAAATTATGTGGCAGAGTTGTGTTATTGGTTACCAAACTGATAGTGAAGATTATGATAAATTGGTAAAGTTTGGAAACTAATTATTATCTCCACTTCTATTAATTACATTACACTTTGACCTTATTTTGCCAGTTTTATTGAAATAAAAGTGGAGGATTACACTATTTCCCTAGAGCAATAAAAAAATAACTACTTCAGTAAAAATCACTTACACATCAAGCATCTTAAATTTTCCTGCAATTGAAACGAGTTCATATTTTCTCTAAAATTAAATTATATTTTACAGACAAACTTATTGCTTTTTTAATGACACAATTGATAATTATGTGCACAAATCATACTAAACCAAAATGCAATTTGCTTATTTAAGTTTAGGACAATGTGTGACTATTTGGGTTATAAATTATGGTTTATGGTTTATTAACCAATTCTTCATGTTTCCACTATGGTTTAATGAAAAATAAGGAGGCTCTTTTTTGCTCTCATGCTTACTCGGTTTCACATTTGGAGTTGTAAAAAAAAGAGAGAAGGAGAGACTTTCACATTAAAGAGATAGTGTGTGTGTGTGTGTGTGTGTGTGTGTGTGTGTATTTGTGTGTGGGAAAGACTAAGGTGGATAAACTTGTATTTGCAGATATAAAAAGGTAAGGATGTATAAATAAGACACTTATTATTTATTTTATTTATATGCCATCTATCTCATAGTCAAGTGATTGTAAGTATATGTGCAAGAAAAGATAATTTGTGCAAGAATATGAGACAAGATCTGTAACCAGTAACAAAATTACTGCACATGAATCATGACATCACACAAATGATGCAATTATATACTTGGATAATCATGTCTTAAACAAGCACATAAATCATTTCATTTGCATCATATATTATGTCACATATGTTGTCATTTGCCCACCCAACTAACCTACAAATATAGAATATTAGAAATCCCATTCCTCTCCTGCCATATAGCATGTACTTTTCATGATCTCTTATTTGTCTTTTCCTTAAATACAAACATAACTTCTTGTCATTCTTACATATTTCAGGTCTCAGTAGCTGGCTTACAACTGCTAACTTGTTCAAAATAATACTGAGGTACTATTTGCAGAATGATTCATCAAGACACTGAGTGGCCTTTCAAATTTTCATTGCTCCAGGTGGTGTTTCTAAACAAATATTTGCTCGGGAATACAGCTGAAGTGTGAAGTTCAATATTACTGACAGCATATACTTTTTAAAAACCCTAGGACATTGGTACAACTGTTTTAAAGATTTAAGATGATGTGGGCATGTATTTTGAAGCTGAATAAGCAGAGAGCTCTTAACTTTTATTTATTACTAAATAAGCAATCTCATTTAACATGTTAAAGAAAACTCAGAAGGTTACTGGTTTTGTTAACGAAATATTGATAAAAATCACCCTGTTCACATGCTTAAACAGACCAATCTGTTTAGTATCCAAACATTTTTTTTCTTGGTCACTAACAGATTCACAGATCACATTAAGTCACAGTGATCTTTGTTTGGTTTGGGTATAGGTTGTTTCAATCCAGCGGTGATTTGTAACAATACATTAATCCATAATATGATAGGTATAACAAACCATGATTAATATAAATTCAATCAATTTTTGGTTTTGTACTGGCAATGTTTAATTCTTTCATTTCTGGTGTTCACCTTGACTGAATTTTGTTAGTTCTACATGTTATAAACCAATTTTTACATTAGGGGCTTATTTACAGCACATTAAAGTGAAATTTTCAATTTTTGCTAGGAATTACAATAGGCTAGAACAGGGGTGTCAAACTCGCATCGTCATGGCAGATCACATGACATCAGGACTTTTTTCCCCTTCACTAAACCGGGCGTGGGTGTGGCCAGCGTGTGACGCATCCAGCCCACAGGCCATGAGTTTGACAGCCCTGGGCTACAGAAAAATACAAGCAGAATATTGTTCGTAACCAGATGCTAAAACAAGTGATAGTTTTCTCAACTTTCTCATTCTTTATGTCTGGTTCAAGAATGTACTAAACTGTAATCCACTTTGGGCTTCTGATTATCAAAACCTTGTTTTAGGGATTGCATGTTGTATGAATCTAGTCTAGTCAATGTCTTATATTCTTGTACAAATTATCTTTTCTTGTACATATACCCAGAGTAATTTGACTGTGAGATGGGTGGCATATAAATAAATAAAACAATAAACCAATATTAAACAATGCATTATCAGAAATGTGTAAAGCATGGCTTAGATGTCTTCCACATCCTGCAGTTGCCTGATCTAAGAGAAACTTTAAGGGAGATTTTCTTACTCATTTTGGCAGTATAAAAAAAGTTGCTTTTGCCAGTTGAATTCCTAAGCCTGTTTCCACCAGATCTGTTTATTATAAAGTTTAAAAACTTGCATGTAAAGTTTTAAAGTTTAAAAACTTGCATGTAAAGTGCATTAATTGCATCATTATTATTTTGAACCCAAAATATGTTTTTTATGATAATTCTATCCATCTCATACCAATGGTATAGTGCCTGGTAATGAGGGAAATTGGTCCAAGGATAGATAGCAGCTATATAAGAACTCCATCAGGAAAACAATGCCCCTAAACAAAAAGAATCAAAGGTATAGAAAATTTGCAGCCCGAATGTCCAAAAACATTGGACTACATTTTACCATTTGGTGATGGTAATTTTTCAGTCAGGCTTTTGGCTTTGATTTACTAACAAGATGTTGCTAATAGGCAAAATTCCAAATATTATTCAGATAAATCTTTTACTGTTTTTAATTTTTATGCTTTGGATGGTATCCAGTATACTTACTCCTCTCCCTCAAATAGCATTTCAAAGAAGTGCCCAGTGATGTAATTTAAATTATCCTATCCTATCCTATCTTTAAAGCAATTCCTCTCTCAGAATCCTGATTCTTTTCTTTGAATTGATTCATTCATGGGGCAATTTTTTCTTATTGGCATGAGGAAAATGGTTACTAATGCAATATTTAGAATAAGACTAAGAAATAGAAATTAACTATCTGCATATTTAAAAATGAAATTAGGTACACAAAAGCATAAATTTATGGATATCTCTTCAGAAATTAGTTCCATGGGACTCAGACAAACTTAATCCGTGTTTTTTGTAAAACAAAACAAAACAAAACAAAACAAAACAAAACCTTTACAAGTATATTAAGGCTTTAAACAAGAATTAAAAAAAAACAAGTTTCAAGGCAGGCTCTGCCACAGAAGTTCGTTGGTGACTTAGGGCCAATAACTTTCTTTGCCCAACCTTTTTACAGTTATTTTTGTGAGGAAAGAAAACGGGAGGAGAGAACACTATATACATTGTCTTAAGTTCCAGGAAGGGAAGGGAAGGGAAGGGAAGGGAAGGGAAGGGAAGGGAAGGGAAGGGAAAGGAAAAAAGGAAAGGAAAGGAAAGGAAAGGAAAGGGGAGGAAAGGAAAGGAAAGGAAAGGAAAGGAAAGGAAAGGAAAGGAAAGAAGGAAAGACATAAATAAATAATGACTAAAACCAATCTCTTCACTGACCATAAAGAATACATTTGAATACAGTCCAGAAAGATGTAATTGCCAAGCAAATACATCCATTAAAATGTTTTTAAAAATCCATTAAAATAGAATAACTATTTTTCAGCAGAACGATTGGAGACAGATACCTTTCTGATATTTCTAAAGAAAGCAGAATGCTTTGTCTTGTTAAATAATAAGCTTGATTTAAATGAAGTATCAAATAGATATGCCAGGCCTAAACCTCTCCAAAGTTAGTCTATAGATAAAGGTAAGGTACACTTTTTTTAAAACCATCCCAATAAGACCACTCTTATTCACACAACACATTCACACAAAACATAAAACTTATAAATTATACCGGTTGGTATACCTAATCTGGTAACCAAAATTAAACAAGCACATTAAGGCTTAGTATTAACCCAGTGTTTAACTCATAAGATCTAATCTGATAGGATTGCTAACATTAAGAGTCAAGAATTAGAGTATAGATTTGAAAAGGATTCTGTGAGGTCATCTCAACAAGCTCACAAAACCCTTGGGGAAAAAACAGCATACCTTACAGTTCTCCTATAAAAGAGAAAAAGATACCTTATTAAAATGATTAAAAGCAGATGGTTACGCAGAAAGTTACATTTCCTTTCACCATGCAACAGCGTTCACTTTTGTAACACAATAGGCAAAGTAAATTAAAATGTCTACAGCCATGAAGTGGCCTCTTCTTTAAGCAGACCATATAATGCTAAAACATATAAACACAAAGACAAAATTAAACTTAAATTGTGAAGGTGGTATGCTTTGTACAGTGTACCAGTGCTTGCCATCTTGTTTTGTCCCTGGTGACAAACCATATCTCTTATAAAAACATTCCAATGATCAATTTATTTGTTATCTTCTCATTCTTTTCTTAATCTTGCCAAGTCATTTTTATCTACAAAGTATGTATTTCCATCCCTCAAAGAGGCAGCAAGTATTTGTCCAGGACCATTCGATTGATACAGGTAATCCCCAGGTTACGAGCATTCCCTTAGCGAATGTTTGAAGTTATGCAATAAGCGCCCCCTAGCATTTACGAACAAGTCCCGAAACTACAAATCTTGCAACACCACGGCAGTTGTTCACCCTTACGAACAACCGCAGAGGCTCTGTAACATTCGTCCTGCACATTGCAGGTTGAAATGGAGCTTCCGGGGGGGATCTGCCCCTCCAATGCTCCGTTCAGGCCTCCATGGGCCTCCCCTAGCACGTTGCAGGCCGAAATGGAGCTCCCGGGGGGCTGGGCAAGGCGCCCCTCAGAAGCTCCATTTTGGCCGGCAACGTGCCAGGCAAGACCTGTGGAGGTCTGAATGGAGTGTTAGAGGGGCACACGCGACTGAGAGGCTGGAGACTGCTTGCTAGATCTTCACAAGGTAAATGACCCAGTGCAGCAGGTTGGGTGGGTGGGGGAAGCAATTGTGGCAAGCATGAGGTATTTCAGTGGGTCGGGGTGGTCTTAGGCAGGTGGCCTGTTCCATCAGTAGGCCCCCCATGGTCTTTCCCACCCTGAAATACCTCATGGGCATTTAACAAGCCTCGCATTCGATTAGCGAATGCATAGGCGAAAGGTGGGAGTGATCCCATTCAAGGTACGAGATTCACTCCCACAAATCCTCCGGCAGGCTCCATTATATTCATAACTTGAGGACTACTTGTACTTCCTTTAGTCTTTGGTCTTTTTAGTAACCCTATTCTATGCCCAGAGCCAATTTTCATTTGATTTAAAATAAGAGCCAAATCTATGTGTGCCTATCTTTTTGAGGTCGGGTTGAGATTAACTGGAACATTCCTGTTGTTACCATGATATCCTGGGCTAACTTAGATTTCATCCCTACAGCATGAAGATTGAAAACCCTCAGGGCTCTAACACCAGCCTTGATATACAGTCTCTTCTTATTTGATGCTGAAAGTCTACATCTAGTCACTGTACATTGCTCAAGGTTTTCATCCTCCATCTTTTAATAATGATAAAGTACAGAACTTTATTCCTGTTTCAACTTTCAGAATGTTTCTTGTCTCATCCCATGTTCCTTAGGTTCTCTTTTGCATAAGTTGGAATGTGCTTCATACATTAATATTATATTCTACTATTATGTCCTCCAGGCCTGATATTCTTAATTTTCTAAACTCGGAGTATATATCTGACATTCTTAAGTCATTACCTGTTTCACAGTCTGCATGTAGAAAATATGCTAGTAACTGACTTGCATTTCTCCATTTTCAGTTTTCTATTATATAGTAGTCACTCTGATTCTAATATTCAGATACAAATTTTGTTTTTGTGTTGCTTGAAGCAAGTTTTAGCAATGAACAAAGCATTCTCCATAGTGGGTGGAGATAGCATCCAGGACTGGGTTGACCTCATCTGTTCAGTTGATTGGACTGAGTCTGTCAGAGTTGAAATGCCACGCCTCTGTTGCTAGGGCTTCCCAGCTTTCTACTCAGTCCTTCAGTCTGGACAGACGTGTCGAGAGTTCCTCCTTCAAGGTTTATTATTCCTGGATGCTTCTTCACCAACAGAATTTGACAACCGTGAGTTCGAACAGCTGACTCCCCTCTAGGGTGGTTGAGTCGCTGGGATATCTCCAGCGACAGGGGCTTCGGCTCCAGTCACCAGATAGGCTCCTCTGCTGCTAGGTTAGCAAGGACTTCTGTCAACCTCGCCGCTAACCGAATTTGACGTTCCATGGAGCAGAAGTCGCTCCGGAACGACTGTGGAGCTTCGCGCTCCCATGACACAGCAGGGGCAGCAAGTTGAGGAGCTTCACGCTCCTGTGAACGGGGGAAGAGGCGATTTGTGGAGCTTCGCGCTCCCGCTTTGTGGGCAAGTCGGGCGCCCATTACAGGAGCTCCGCGCTCCATGAAGAGGTTTGGCCAAGCCGCCTGGCAACTGCAACTTCAGCGCTAAGCACCAGTGGAGCTCCGTGCTCACGGTCAGTCAGACGGACACGCTCCGCAGATAGCCGCCAGCCATTACAGGACCTTAGCACTCCATTTATAACAGCTAACGGCCTCACCTCAGCTGAAATTGGCATTCCTGGGCTCAATACCACAAGTTTTGGCCGAGCCAGAGCTTTCCCTACAAACCCATATCTCCAGCTCAGAGTCTCACCCGAGACTAGAAAGGGCGCCAAATTAAAGGAATCCAATATGGCGGATGGAGCGGCAGTTGACAGCTGCGCTGAGGCAGCCATGTCAAAAGCCCACAGAGCCACAGAGCAGAAAACTAAAGCTCATAGCAGGGCTTCTAAGCCTAGGAAACCCTCCAAGGCAGAGCTAAAAGATCAAAGGCGCAGAGACCAGGCCCTTCAAAAAATCAGTGAGAGGGCGAACAAGAATAGAGGCCATGTCTCCGATAGGCAAAGTGAGTCCTGTGTTTCTGACAGGCCAAACTTACATGAACTGCCACCAGAGGGAGATATTGATCAACTTTCCCTTCAAAACTTCCCTCTACCTATCTCCAATGCAGAGTTATGGGGCCCTTCCTCAGACTTGCCAAACCCAGCATTGGGCAGTGAGAGGACCAGTAAAAGGTCCAAAACAGCTCCTTCGGCCACCTTCACTCCAATGGCTGCAGGTCTGCACCCAGAGATAGGCAACGAGATCTCACTACCTGATAATATTCAGGGCATTATCACAGAAGCCATCAAACAGGGCATTTCTGCTGGACTGCAGCAGCCCAGAGGGGCATTTTCCGAGGTCTCTGCCTTCTCAGCCAATCGCTTAGACCCGTGTCATGAGGGATCTCTTCCACTACAAGACCCAGGTTCCCCGGCTCCTTCTCTGGATAGCCAACCATCACTCTCAGAGGAAGTAGAGCACAGGGAATTAGACCTATCAGAGGATGAGGGCCTAGTATCTGACCAGCTCGCCTTTACCGGTCTATTTCCTCCTAGCCTTTTCAAATCCCTTCTTTTCAAGGCTACAAATGCGGCTTGTCTAAGGTCACACAGTGAAGGGACTGAACCACCAGCTCCCTAGAATTTAGCTGATCCACTCTTTTCGGAACCGAGCAAGGAAGCAGAAGTCATCCCTTCGCCATGACTATTTGTAGATGTGGTCCTATGCCAGTGGGTGGCTCCGGGGACAGCCCCAATTCCTTCGTCGACTGATAAATGGTTCTTCAATGTAGGCCCAGAATTAGGTAAGGTGCTCCAGACTCCATCTGTAGATGAACCTGTGGCCGCCTTGATGTCCTCCTCCAACTTACCTGGAGACCCTGAGGAAGGCCTGAGACCAGAGGAGAGGCGTTCAGATCAGTCACTACAGAGAGCCCATCAGGCGGCTGCCTGGGCAATCCGTTCTGCAACTACGGCATCCTTCTTTAACAGGGCCACATTGCTCTGGCTCTGCCAGATGCAACAAAAAATTCCGGCAACGGATGCAAGAATGCATCAAGATCTCAACAAGATCGTGGTGGTGGTCCAGTTTTCAGCTGACACAACACTAAACACGGCCCGTTTTGCCTCTAAGGCAATTGCATCCTCTGTAGCTGCTTGCTGCCTTCTCTGGCTGCGGCAATGGCAGGCGGATACCCGCCACAAGTGGCACCTTGCCTCTGCTCCTTTCACAGGAGACAAATTGTTTGGGGAGGCTCTGGAGCCCATGTTGGTGGAAACCAGAGACAAGCGCAAGGTCTTACCTTCATTGCAGCGGAGAGGTGAATTTCATCCCTATCCTCCTGTCCGCCGCCCTTCCTTTCAGGGGCCCGATTCAGCTGCAGGTTCCTCCTGTTCGCAGGGGTTTTTTGACAGGAGACAAAGAGCTCAACAAGACAGACCGGCTAGAGGTAGACCAGGGGTTGGCAACCTTAAAAACTCAAAGAGCCATTTGGACCCGTTTCCCAGAGAAAACAAAACACCCGGAGCCACAAAACCTGGGTGGGTGTGGCCAACTCAACATCACTCCCATTGAGTCACATGACACCCCCCCCCAGCTACACCTAACCAGGTTTTGTGGCTCTATGTTTTCTTTTCTATGAGAAACAGGTATCTCTCTTTTCCCTCTCTCTTTCTCTCCATCTCTCTTTCTCCCTCTCCAATCTCTCTCCCTCCCTCTCATCTTTCTTTCACTCTTTCCCTCTCCCCATCTCTCTCTATTTCTCTCTCCTCTATTTCTCTCTCTCCCTTCCTCCCCACCCATCTCTCTCTCCCTCCCTCATCTCTCTCTTTCTCCCTCTCTCTCCCCTTCTCTCTCTGTGTACTGAGGAACGATCGCCACCCCCAGCGAAGGCTTCTCTTCGGGCGACCCTCCTCCCCCTCTTACGACTCCCTGGCTGGCTGTGGCGCGCGGGGGGGAGACCCTCCTGAAGCCAGCGCCAAAGTGCAGCAAAGGCGCACGCGGAGGACGGGTGGTTGCTCGCTTAAGGAGGGTCTTTGGACGCGGCTTCTCTCCTGCCCTAAGGATCCGGCCATTGCCTTGCTGTGTCCTGTCCCGTCTCCCCCCCACAGCTCTTCGACCGAGCGAGGAGGGTGTGAGCTCCAGCCCAAAGTGGCAGGAAGCGAAGGCTGCCTTACGCACAAATGTGGCGTGAAGGCAGCTACAGGACCACTTCTCTCCTGCCCTAAGGATCCGGCCATCCCCTTGCCGTGCCCCCCCACCCCGCCCCGCATGAGGAGCCCAACCCTGTGGGATCTTACCAGTCGCTGGGAGCTATGTGGCAGAAGGCGGTCTCGAAGATAACCTGGCCCTGAGCCATATAGGGCTTTAAAGGTAATAACCAACACCTTGAATTGTGCCCGGAGACCAATAGGCAGCCAGTGCAGCTCGTGGAGTATAGGTGTAATATGGGTGCACCTAGGTGCACCCACGACAGCTCGCGCAGCCGCATTCTGGACCAATTGTAGTCTCCGAACACTCTTCAAGGGTAGCTCCATGTAGAGCGCATTGCAATAAATTAGTTATGAAAGCTTAATTTTTCAAATAATTAAAGTAGTAGTTTTAGAGTTGGCAGGTGATATCATGTATTATCCAAATTTTTGTAAATGCTTCAGCCATGTTTATATAGTTTGTAGATAATTAATGCCGAACTAGTTTGCTACTGCAATCTTCTGAATTTGATTTTGGAATTTCTCTTAAGTGAATTAGCTTCCCTCATTTATAAAGAATACTACCTGCTCTCATTTCAATTGTGGATTAATCTTAGGTTCACCCTTCTGCTTTCAAACTTTCTGGAAGAATCACCCTACCAAGAACTCATCATTTAAAACTTATTGGGACTAGAAAACCTGTTTATCATATTAAGGTGGTGACACCTTGAAAAGGAAAACACCCACACACACACACAACACCCACACACACACACACACACACACACACACACACACACACACACGACTGCAAAGTACTGTATGTATCTAGTCATATAGCCTCATCTAATGAAACAGGAATAATCGTTTGGAGAAAGAGAAGAAATTAATTAAAGTGATCTTTAGAAAGATCCTAGAAAGGGAACAAAATGCATGGGAAACAAAGTTTAAAAGGATTAGTTTGTTAAAAAATATTTCACGGGAAGAAGATCCTTACCAGTCCTTTATCAATCCAGTTTTGATACACAAAACTGCAAAATGCCATATGCCAAGCAAGTGATTGGGTATAGAAGAATTTGCTTGTTAGGCTTCTATTCTTAGCTTTCCGAAGAAAACTAACCTCTTTGGCTTGCACTCTAGTCTTCCTAGCAACCTTTCCTCTGCCCCAAATGCTACAAAACAACCCCACTAAGGAAATTGACTGGGGTACTTTATGGATGACCGAGCATCTGACATTTTAAAAGAAAGCTATGGCCAATACTGAAAATCAGACACTACACACCTTAAATTTTACACAAATGCCTGTGTGTGTTCCATCTGGCCTCCTATGTGACAGCCTCAAGCCAAGGCCTCCCACATAGATCACCACATTTAGCTTCTTGAAAAACTGGAAGTAGTAATGAGAAGAGCCTTCAGTGTTCATCAAAGGACACTGACTCCATCAGAGACTGTGGGTTGATGGTCTTGTATAAAATACCTCATTGGCTGTAGACCAAAAGCTGTAAATAGACTGTTGCTTTAAAAACTAAAACATCCTAAAAAGATCATGTTTCTTTAACAGCATTACATAAAAACTTTCAGAGAAGACACACACAATATATTGCAATCTTTTTTTGACTCCTCTTCATTTAATTAGAATAAAATACAAGAGATTTCTATTTTCCTAGGTACAATCATACTTATGAATTTATTTATTTGATTTTATCCTGTCTTTATTACTTTTAAAAAATAATTCAAGCTAGCAAATTCTTTTTCTTGTTTAACAGTTAACATTCTATCATGCTTTCTGTTAAGGAAATCACATCGGCATCTATTTTATTATGCCATTAATCCTACAGGGTTGCTAGACTGGATACAACGATTGGATTCACACATCTCCCTAAGATGTATCATGGTTTGTTTAGCTTTGGCTTGGCTTCAGCGATATATAAAGCCACTCATATATCTAACTTAAAACAAGTTTGCTTGGTTTTAGCTTAAGGTGATATGTGAACTCAGCCACTGGAGTCTGTAAACTATGATTTATAGTTTAATGTCGGGTGGGTTCCACTTACCTTCCCCACCAGTTCGCATCGCGATGTTTTGCGTGCGCGCGCTCCCTCTGCTCGCGCGCGCGCGCGTTCCCTCGGGCAATTTGGCTTCCGCACATGCTCAGTAGCTTCAATCAGCCCGAAACACAGCTGAGGAGCTGATCAGCTGTGCTTCGGGCGAAGGAATAAAGGTCAGTTTAAACGCAGGGGCGGGCGGGAGGGCCCTTTTTCAAGCGGCATAAAAAAATTCACTAAAAATTCCCAAAAAAAGATGGCGGCGCCCACGGACCGGCACCGACCGAACCGGATCCATGACATCACCAGCGGGTTGCTAACGGTTTGGGCGATCTAGTCCGAACCGGGAAGAACCCACCCCTGTTTAATGTAATGTAACATATGAACACAACCAGTGAATGGCACCAAGTCACCCCTTGAATGTTGGAAGTTGCACAGAACCTTCAATTTTGTCTCATGAGCCCCTAGTTCAATACCTTTAACAATCTTATTACATTGGTTAAGGTTGGAATTGTGATGAGAGATCCACAAGTAAAGATCTGTGAGAAGACTAATACGTTCAGTTGCCCTATTTTTTGCACATTCCTTTTATAGTATACTCTATTGCTTAGTTATTAATTTTTTTCTGAAAAATCTCAATTTTTCCGTCCAACAGAATTCACAAGACAGGAATTTATAATTAAAAAATGTACTTGCATCAGATATCCTAGCAAGACATAATACTCCTTTGAGTCAGCACAACATCTCTTCAAAGTCACTACTCATTTCTTTTGCCTTTTCACTAATCTCCATGTCTTTGATGCTGATAATGTGGTGATCTGATGCCTAACTTTAAGCAACCCATTTTTATCTCCAATCAATCCCTATTTATATCTTTCCTCTCTCAGCGCAGAGAATGACATACCACCTACAGTTTAGTATCTGGGCTTCAGACCGAACACACAGATGCAACTCAATAGTTGTGTCCTCATAATTTACAAGCACATAATTAACTGAACTATCCATTTTTGAAACAATGCAATTATACTTCAACTAAACAATCACATTTTAGCTAAGGGTACTTGCATGCTACCAGCTTTCACTCCATCCCATGTCTCCAGCAATTGGTAATTGTTTTTTTTCCTTATGACCTTGAAACGTAGAGAACACCATGAACTCACTCTATTCCTCTGCAGTAAGTCAAGAAAAAAAAAACTGCAAAACATGTAATCCCATACATGTCCCTTACCCTTACCATTGGATATGGGGCAGGGGTGGGTTCTAACTTACCTTGCTGCCGGTTCGCTTCCTCCCGCGCCACGTGGCTGCACGCGCATGCATGCGCAGTGCCGAAAAATTAAAAAAAAACAACCAAAAAGCTGAAAACACCACTGCGCATGGTGATGCATGCGCAGTGCCGGAAACTCGGCTTCTGCGCATGCGCAGAAGAAGAAAAAAAAAATTCCCCCTCCCAATTTTTTTTTCCAAAAAAAAAATTCCAAAAAAAAGATGGTAGCGCCCACAGACCGGCACCAACTGAACTGGATCCGTGACATCACTGTGATGTCACCAGTGGGTCGCTACTGGTTCGGGCGAACCGGTCCGAACCAGGAGGAACCCACCTCTGATATTGGGTAAGGAAAGAGCTCTTACCACCATCCATTGGAAAAAAATAGAGAAATATATTTGTTTATTTAAAATATTTATGTAGTCACCCATAAGCAGTTCTGAGCAGCTCACTATAAACTATAAAGTAAACAAAGAAATTGCTAGTGTTCTCATCGTATCTTTCATCATATGTATATGTGTAGATTTGTTTGGTAGTCTACCAATAATAAATAAATAAATAAATGGCTAAATGAAGACCAGGTGACAGTTTTTTTAAAATAATAATAATCTAGTGGCTTGTTGGATGCCAAAGCACTATTTCTATATAATCTTAAACCAACAACTACTACTTTTGATTTACGTAGATGAAATGAAATCACCTTGGTAATTTTGCAATCAGGCACTTTCTCCAATAGTTGCCTGTTTTTACAGTGTTTAGATTGGGGGAGAATGATATAACTTCTATTGAAGAAGAGACAAATTCCAGAAACAGATGCTACAATTCTATGGGGGAAGGGGGAGAGAGGAAGTAATGGCTGGCTGAAGGCCCAGAGTTGGGAGGCAAGGTGAGGAAACAGTTGCTGCCAATAAGAAAATGAGCTGCTTCCAAGATCTGCAAAACTGCAGCAATTCAAATGAAATTATCAACCAGTTGCTATTTTGCAGAATATATGATGAGAATCAGAAATAAATTGACTCAATTCCCAGGACTATGAGGTCAGTCAATTCAGAGCTGATCTTTAAAAATTGGCATTAAAGGGCTCTTGGTGTGTTATGTGGCCACAGTCCATTTAGCTCAGCATGATCTACCATGGGGGTAAAGCATGGGGTGAGGACTATGAAGTAATATATATTGTGACATCATGGTACAAACTTTGTACTTTTGTACTTGCATTGTGATGTTGCACTCAAGTACATGTTCTTGTCAGGGTTTGTTGTGCTAAATGGGGATGCTGTGAGCAGTAATCCATGTAATCCATTCAGAAGGATTTCAAGTGAAAGAATACTCTGACTCACAGCAATCTTTCAAGATTTCTGTTTCAACTAATTCTAGCCTGGGCAAGAAAAAAAGATAAAAAGACAAATTCTATTAGCACTGATTTCTGACATCTTACTATTTTATAAAAGCACTCCACAAAGTTGTTTAATTAGCATATATTTAGCTTTCTCCTATGAGAAAAAAAACCCTCAAAATGTATTTGGGAGGTCAGAAACAACTCCTCAATTGTCAGTGAAAAATAAACTTGCCAATTTAAAAAAATTATTTTTAGATCATCTATTTTTAAATTTCTAAAATTAGTCTAGAGATAACAAAGTAGTTAAGCAAAGTCCTAGACTACTTCATTACCTTAGTTATTAGCTTGACAGACTAAGTGACTCTCCCATTAAACATCAATGACAGAAGAGTTGGAGGGTTTAAAAGGTCAATAACTACTTTGATAGGCTTCTCTTGTGTAGCTTCTGTGAGCTTAAACACTGACAAGCTAATTGCTCTTTTTTCCCTAATTAAACAAACCCTTCTCTATTAGCCTGTTTATCATGATTGCTCATTTTCAAGACCTTTCAAGATCTAACCTAATATAAATTCATTAGTGAATCGCAGAAATGAAACCAACTTCAACTAGTTGACTTTATTAACTTGGGGGTTGTGAAAAGGCAGCAGGAATTCAGCACATAAAATATAGGAGCCAAAAATAACCCACCTCATGTATCAAGCTGGAATTTGTGAAGAGAAAAAGATGGATAATTTTTAGTTGTATAAACAAATCTAGACACAACTGGGCAACTCCATGAAGATGACTGAACAACAAATGGTGGTCAAGAAGGCCTCGCTTTGACACATGGATTTTAGAACAAAGTTTTTTAACAGGTGTTTGTTTTTTATTCAATCCTCTATGAAGAAGTAGCTTTTAGTACATGCATTAATCCGAGACAAAAGATATATATATA
>QLTV01003971.1:2023282-2039475 GCA_003457575.1 Thermophis baileyi
ACTGGAGCCCAACATTCAGCTATTAAAAGTATTCCAATAGATGAATAACTAGTGAAACAGAGGTTGCCTTGTCTTAGGTAGCAAACACACTGGGTAATTGATTTCACCACAAAACAACATTGCCATTATGAAGATCTCAACATTCAGTGGAAATGTACATTCTTAAAAGACTCTTAGTGCATATTCTATATTGTCCAGTGGCAGGATAGATTATGAGCCTCCATGTAACACATTTTCATTTTTGCATCCACATTAGCATAAGAAAGGAAAAGCAGAATCCTTCATTGGTTAAGAAGAAATATAATCACTTGTAATAAAACATTATTACATATTATAAAACAAACTTTTTGTTACAGAAAGAAAATCCAGTGTATCAACTAACCTGTTTATTATTGATTTTCTTGTGCAAGTCAAGGTGCTGGTTGTCACCATTCAAGGACTACATGTTTTAAGACCTCGTAACTACAGGAATATCTTCTCCCAGCAATTTCTGCTTACCCAATAAGTTCCTGAAGTGGGGGTTATCTTCAGGTCTCCTCTCTAAGAGTGCCACCATAAGAGTTCAAAGCCAGTCTGTCCCGTCTATTGAACAGCTTTCCCACTGGGATCAGATCATCACCAAATCTATTAGCATTTAGAAAAGCAATGAAGATCTGACTTTTCCAGAAAGCCTTTGGAGTGAGAGTTGGCTTCCCCCCTTTAATAAGTTACACTAGTTATACCTATTAATATGATTTTCTCTTGATATGTTATGGTTGATTTATTTTATTGATTCATTTTATTGTTATATATGTTGATATATTGTGTTATCATACGTTTAATCTATTTTTGAAATGGGGTATTCCCCTACATAGAATTGGTATATGGTGGAAGTAGCACATGAGTATTGTTTTATTTATTTTATTTATTTATTTATTTATTTATTTGTCAAGCGTATTTATGATTACGAACAAAGTATAAACAGAGTATAAACATGTTTGTGAATATATAAGTACAAGCATGGTTATGAGTACAAGAAATTTTACAAATATATGGGTACATTAGGACAGGGACGGTAGGCACGATGGTGCGCTTATGCACACCCCTTACAGACCTCTTAGGAATGGGGTGAATAATGTAAGATGGAATTCAGCTTCTGTTACCCAAAAGAATGTCTCCTATGTAACTGCTTATACAGAGGCATAACTAGTGAAAACCAGACTTCATCAAGGGTCATTAAAGAGGTGAATTTAACTGCTAAATAATTTCTGATTTGCTGACTTGATCCAGAACAACATAGATAGAGCATTGTCCTTGACTGGGCAAAGCAAAAGTCAGTTTCCCCGTGGAAGCTAGCTTTTATTCAATCCTCACTTTCTGTAACATTGAAAATAAATTCTCAGGGGGGAAAAAGTCAGGAGGAGGAAAGGGAATATGTAAATCTAAACAGAAGGCCCAAATAATCACTGCCCGATCATTTTCTCTGCAATAAACATGTGCTAACAATTTTACTCAAGAGTTACTCTATTGATTTAATTTGCAATGTTAAATATTGTCTTCCCTGTTTTCCCTATATTTTAATTTTTGAATGAGCTCTGTTTCATTACCTCTGTTGTTTTATAACTGAATTTTTCATTAACGCTTTCCCCATGTGCATGATTACATAGCTATTTGTGGGGTTTTAAAAGATGCTTTATGGTTTGTTAAGTTGTTATTTCTGGGCACAATTCTTTTCTACAGATGGGCAGAAGGGCTAAGAACTTCCTAGTTAGGCAGTCTTAGAAATCCTTATTGGTGGCAGCTTAGGCAGTTATCTTTTGACAAGACTTTACCTCATTCTATAAAAATCATTGTAATTCCTGACCTAGGAAACTCTTGAAGAAACATTTTCTATGTTTTTGCTTTAAATGTCTCAAATATTGGATTAGGATTTTATAACTCCACATCAGCGGTGGGTTTCTCCCGGTTCGGCCCGGTTCAGCGAACCGGTAGTGGCGGTGGAGGGAGGCTCCGCCCACCTGCCCGGGACGCTTCTGTGCATGCGCAGAAGTGGCACACGCGTGCGCACGAGCGAACCGGTAGCGACTGGATTTACAATCCACTACTGCTCCACATAGGGAAACTTCTTGATGTAGAAAGTTGCATGTTACAATTCATTCATTTAAATGCTTGCTCACTTTCTTTCTTGGGGCTTTTGTGCTTGGGACAAAACGCCGTCCACCTAGGTCAGTATTGACCTTCTATATCATAGCTCCTTGAAATGTAAAATCATTTTTTTTTCACTTCACCTAACCCTAACCTTAATACTTTTAACTGGAAATATCACATATTGTATATAATAATTTCTGCATGCACCACAACTTTCTTGATGGTCTAATGATATGCAGTCCTACTCAGTATCATATGATTCCAACCATTTGCATGACCCTTTAATGTTTCAGCTAAATGGTAACATTTAGCCAATGTTAGCATATCTCAAAAAGGGCCAGACTGCTTAGCACTTGAATGGGAGACCATGAGGATCTCCTAGCAATAAGTTAAACTGAAACATTGGGAAAAAAAACCCACAAGAGAATAAACTATTTTCTTATTGTTGCCTGAATATGTCCATGAAGTCACCAGGAGTCAAATTTGACTTGAAAGAGAACTTTAAGGTCATTTCTGATGGAAGCCAGAAGCAAACAGACTTGGTTCAACTCTACATGCAACATTAAATCTAAATGGCTTCTTCTAAACCCATTCCACATTATGGCTCTATCTCTCCCCCCCCTTCTTACTTTGCTAGGGGCAAGAATATTCAAACCGATCATAAAATTCATGGGGAAGGACTTCACTTCCTTTACAGCAGAGATTATGTTCTATCTTGGCAAAAAGCTTCACACACAAATTGACAGCAGTAAAGCTGCTGCTTGACTTGTTAAATACTCTGCTAAGAAGAGTTAGCATGATTCTGTAAAGAAGGCTGAAGCAAGAGCTCACCATAGGCGGATAAGCAGGAAAGGTAGAAATCTAAACCAAATGCATGGTCACTTCTCCAGTGGTTGCATGGGATTAAATTTATACACATCGGGGGAAACATGGAATTTGGACAGAATAATTGTTCCTCATACATGGCACTTCTACCAATGCAATTAAAGGACTCGCACAGTTTCAATAAATCCCCACACATTATACAGCCGACATAATGTGAAGTGTAACTGAAAGAACAAAAAACAAAATAACAGCTTGATTTGATCGATGTACAAATGAGAGCAAATATCTTAGTTGGAAATAAATTAGTAAAATCTAAAACAAAATAAAAGAGCTGAGGGTAAAATACAAATCTACAAAGAGAGAAATTGTTTGACTTAAATCAGTTAGTCATACCTAACACAATGAATAGTGGCTGATAAGATAATTGGGTAATACAACTTTTTTAAAAAAGCATTGAGTATTGAATAAATGCAAAAATGTATGCCCTTATTGCAGAGGAAATAGACTTGGAAGGGTGGCTGAATTCAGAAATTGGATAAGGCTTCTTAATTGTGCTATCCTGATTTAAGAAGAGGAAAGCAAAGATGAAAAGAAAAGCAGCCCCAGATGCACATATGCACAGAAAGGATGACTGGCTGCATGAAAGATGAAACCTGAACACAAGTTAGATTTCTGTTAGATGATTTATTCCATCCCTTCAGAAAAAGTTGCATGCATTGAATCACTCTGGTGCAGTTATCCTTAATCTAGTAACTTCTATAGGTCAGATAAGACCAAGCCCAGAGAAACCTTGGATCCAAGCCAAGGGAAGACAAGAGCTGATGAATCTGATGCATATGATCAATTCTATATAGATAAGAATGATGTAATAAAGATACATAAATCTCATTCTGAAAGAAAGAAAGGAAAAATAATAGCCATCGAGGTGGGACTTATAACCCAATGGGGCAGGGGTGTCAAACTCAAGGCCCATGGGCCAGATCCAGCCTGCGGGGTGCTTAGATCTGGCCCGCGGGGCTGCCGTGGAAACAGCGAAGGACCAGCCCGTGGTGCCTCTGCCAGTGAAAACGGAGCTCGGGAGGGCCAAGCGTGGCCGTCCCAGACTCCGTTTTCGGCCGCAACGGGCTCCTGCAGCCTTCTGCCAGCAAAAATAGTTCCATTTTTGCTGGCAGAGGGCTGCAGGAGACCATTGTGGCCGAAAACAGGGCCTGGGAGCCCGTTTTCACTGGCAGAGTGCTCGGGCCACCACAGGCGTCCCCAACACAAGTGACGTCATGCTGGCCATGCTCACCCCAGCCACGCCCACCTCCACCCCCCACCCCGAGGTCAAACACAACCCTGATGCGGCCCTCAATGGAATCGAGTTTGACACCCCTGAAATAGGGCAATGTGGAATGCTTAGATTGCCAGCCAGTTAGCCATGCCCATTTCCCTCTCCCAATTAGCTTACTGTTACCAACTACCAACTTGTTGCAATTGCTTAGCAGTATTAGTTGGGGAATTATGGTTTTCTCTTTGATACTTTACTCCTATTTTTTTCCTTTATTTTGTAAATTTTCAGACCTTATATTTGTTTCCAGTATAAATGAATGGTGGTATTTGAGCTTCACTAACAGCCTGTACTTAGATAATGACCTCACAGTTAGCATATAAGTTTAAAATAAAATTAAAAAAAGCTGAGCCACAAGGCTATTTGGAAACAGATGTGGATCCAGCATCTGATGAAACTGAAAAATGAAACTCCCTATATTTCTACCAGTGTTTCTTTAATGTGGCTTCTATCAACACTAAAATATTAGAAGACAAAAGGTATGGAGAAAATGATTTGCAGATTAAAACTTTCATTATGCTTCCCTTATATTATAAGCTATAAGGCTTATAGCAATACCTTAATGGCTCTTATAAGATTAATGTAAAGATACCATGAACCCCCTGAACACTGGGGTTGCCCTTCCATTCTACTATGTCAATCAATATAATTTTATTTGAGTGTGGAGAAGTTATTTATTTATTCCATTTCCCCCCCCCCATTGCAATCAAAATGATTCTTAGTGGCTGACATGGTAGAAACATTAATACATTTATGATACCTTACCACCTAAAATACAATGAAGATTTGAAAGCAAAATAAACCATGATGATCAAAAGATCAAAACAAACAATGTAAAAGTAAAAATAAAATATGTTTAAACTCCCTAGCCCAGTGATGGCAAACCTTTTTTTGCTCGGGTGCCAAAAGTGCACGCGCGCGTGCGTGCTCACACCCATAATGCAATGCCCCCCCCCCCCACCTGTGTGCACGAGGAAAGCCTCCGGAGCCTGTGGATGGCGAAAAACAGGAGGCTTTCCTGAAGCCTGGGGAGGGCGAAAACGGCCTCCCCACTGTCCTCCGGAAGGCCGAAAATCAGCTGGCCAGCGCGCACAAGCACACTGGGGCTGAGATAGGGCAACGCCTCGCATGCCCTCAGATATGGCTCCACTTGCCACCTGTGGCACGCGTGCCATAGGTTCGCCATCACGGCCCTAGCCATTTAGAATGCTTTCTGGGATAATTTGGTTTTCAGCATCCTCCTGAACCAGGTGAAGCCGCAGCACCTAGCTTTAGCTCCTTTTACTTTCTGAACTGGCTGACCAACCATACTCAATGAGTAGTTCTTAATGGTATTACATCTACATGGAGAGAAGTAATAGTGGGATATCACAAGATTCCGTCTTAGGCCCTGTAGTTTTCAATATCTTCATAAATGACTTAAATGAGGGAATAGAAGGAGAACTCATCAAATTTGCAGATGACACTAAGCTGGCAGGAATACCTAACACCTCAGAAGACAAGCTTAGGATCCAAAAAGATCTGGATAAACTTGAACAATGGGCCCTATCCAACAAAATGAAATGTGGAAAAAAGCAAAGTTTTACACTTAGGCAGGAAAAACCAAAGATACAAATACAGATTAGGTGAAACCTGGCTCAATATGAGCCAACAGAGTGCAGCTGCAGCCCAAAAAAAGCTTATACAATCCTTGGTTTAGAATCAAAATCACAGGAAGTATTAATACCACTTTATAAATCTTTAGTAAGACCACACCTGGAATACTGCATCTAGTTTTGGTGACATTACAAAAATGATGTTGAGACTTTGGGAAAAGTGCAGAGAATAGTAACTGATTAAAGGCCTGGAGACAAAAACATATGAAGAATGGTTGCAGGAATTAGTATGTCTAATCTAGAAAAAAAAGAAGGATTGGGGTGACATGATAATACTATTCTAGTATTTGAGGGGTGCCACAAAGAAGAAGGGGTCAACTTATTTTCCAAAGCATCAGAAGCAAGACAAGAAACAATGGATGGCAACTAATCAAGGAGAGAACCTGGAATTAAGGAGAAACTTCCTAACAGTGAGAAAATTAACCAGTAGAATAGCTTCCTTTAAGAAGTTAGGGTTGCTTCATCACTGGAGGTTTTTAAGAAGAGACTGGACAGCCACCTATCTGAAATGGTATATGGTCTCTGCTTGAGCATGGGGTTGGACTAGAAGACCACCAAGGTCCCTTCCAGCTCTATTCTGATTGAAATTGGAGAATAAAGTTCAGATTCCATTAGAAGAACTAAGCAATTGATTGGAATAGGTGGTCCTGCAGATACCCAAGTGTCAAACCATAACCAAAACAGCACCTTAAATTGTACTCAGAAACAAATTGGTAGCACAAGTGGCCTTGTATGCTAGTACTATATGCATATGGGCCTCTGCATTATGGACAAACTATAGTTTTTGAATATTTAAAGGCAGTCCTATGTAGAACACATTATCTACCTAAATGACAATAAGGGTGAGAGTTACTATAAGTCAGGTTCCTGTGCATTACATAAGATTGCAGTTGGTATACCAACTGAAGCTGTGTAAAAAAATCTCTTTAGTGTTGGCTTCTACTTGATGTTCATACAGGAGCCTTGAGTCCAGAAGGACATCCGGATCACAAACCTAGTCCTTCAGAGGTGGTGGTTTCCCATCCAGACATAACATTAATGTTAACAAAGAACCTCAATGTACAAAAGTACATCCATCTTCCTTCCCTCTATATATTTATCAACTCACTTTCACACTTGGACTCTGAGAGAAGACGGAGAGAGAGAGAATTTTCATTCATAAATTTATATTCTTACATTCTGAGTCCCAGTCTTCCACATTAATCCATAACCATATGAGCCCATAATTATCAAATAGTTTTAGTCAACTAAAATACTGTTTAATAAGATAGTGAAGGCATAGACTAGATTGCCAATCAAATCCATGCCATATGAGGAATTCCTTGGTAACAGCAACAACTTCCAATTTGGACACATTTTGGGCAATTACGTTTGCCATTAGTAAAACCAAAGCCCAGTTTTGTTCCAAGCTTATCCTTTGCTGTGAGACCTACAATCACTATAGCTTCTGCTATGCAATCCAGCACGTACAGTATACCCTCAGATTGTGTTAAACCGGTAACAATAGTTTCTGGAAGTTACCCTTTCCTGGTGTTGTGGCCCGTCAGCTGCCAGCAGAGCTAGCTGCAGAGTCAGATGAGAAGGAGGTTGAAGGAGCGCCTGGGCCAGCTTCGGAGCCTTTGGAAGGCTCTGATAAGGAAACAGCATCAGAGACAGAGGCAGAAACGGGGCCTTCCGTCCTCCCCCAGGTAGAGAGGCAGCTGTCTTCGGGGCCTGAGCTGAGTGAGGGGAAGGAATAGATGGAGCCCATCCCAGATGCGCGTATGCGCAGAGAGGAAAAGAGAGGAGAGCAAAGGAAAACAATAAGCTGGCTCTCAAGGAAAAGCAGACGTGGATGCTAGCCATCCCCTCCCTGGCTGGGAAATAAATAGTAGGGGTGTGTGAGTGGCTGGTTGTCACAGACAACAGTTCGCTTTTAGGATACAGCAAGCAATTCGGATTTCTTGGCTAGGTCTGTTGGGACTAATTACATTTGATTTTTGTTTATCCACGTGAATAAAAGATTCTTCCTACCCTATTTGAAAACAGGTTTGTTTTTACTCGCGAGTAAGCGACTTATCATTACTTGCTAAGGCTGGGTCAGAGCACTTGGATTCATGCAACACACTGAATCAAACACACTAATTATTATGATAATGATACAATACTGTAAAATGGCTAATCTGTAGTTCATTATGTCACATCAACTCAAACCATATGGTAGAGTTGCCTTTATAATGGCGCAAAACTTTCAGCTAGAACGAAATGTTACATTCAGTACCTCAAAATGCAGTGACAAAGGATTTTCTCAGTATGGACACTCTGCCTTTAATGACCTCTGCCAATATAAATTGGCAATGACTTTGCTTATTATAATTTTAGCTGATAATTTATGTTCATACACAGACCTATATGACAATAGTGTAGTTAAGGCACTAGATCCAGAACAGGAAGACTCAGGACTGGAAGAAAAAAACCCCCAACTAGACCATCATTTCTGATTTCCAAATATTATATAGAAAACTACTTATAGGGTAGTTTTAGAATAGAGAAATATAACAAATGTCACAGAAGAGGATAGAATCCATTTCTACAATTGAGTGTATCTTGTTTCTGCCTGTAGAAAATAAGGGATAGATAATGCACTATAATTTTTTTTTATTTTATATTACAGTGCCCATACTCCTTTGCCTTTGAGCATAATTGCTGTAGCTGATGGGAACTGAAGTCCAATATTTGTGGCATGTCGCCTGACTATAAGCTAGAGAAAGTTTTAGGATGAAGATTGTCTCCAGCTCTGTATGCATTTCAGAGCAACTGTGCATTCTTCCTTTTTGTTGTCTGTCTTCTTTTTATTCCTTCTGTTGTAATTTTTGTTCTGTTTAGTTTCTCAAATGCTCCCCCATCCTCCAGCATTTCCCTACTTCCTTAGATCAAAATCTGTTAAATTTCCTACAGAAGCTTCTGAGGCTTACAGAGTTGAGCTCCAACCATCCTATAGAAGTCTATGTTTGGCAGGATTACAGGCACAATATCTGAATAAATAAATTTCAGGCAGGCTTGATGACTTTCTAATACAGTATGGCTAACTCTGTCATTCGTTGGAAATTGGGAGATCAGGTAGGACATACAGTACGTGTTGCTTCTGTCTTTTGAGCCATGAGGTTTTGAAGCCATAGGTATTTCCTGACTTGTGCCAAATGGAAAATTCTGCAATTTTTGTCTCTGACTTGTCATATGATCTAATGAAAGAAAATTTGCTTTCAAATTCATTTCAAATCGAAGATGGTTTGGTGAAAATCTCATGGGCGAAGTATGGTGATCATGCTCTTATTTCAAAATGAGTTAGTCTGTCTGTGCAAATATCATGTACCTTGAGAAACAAGGGGAAGAGATAATTCCTAGGAATGATTACATAAGAGAGTGTAGGTACAACCAGCAGCTGCATAATGTGTGGGAAAAATAGGTTCTGAGGCTGTAAAGGAGATGGCAGTAGATGTGTACTTTCAGACTTGGACATTCTGATAATGTAGTCTTACAATAAAGTAGAAGTAGCACATAATTCCTGTCTGGTATACCTGAATAAACTAACATGGCCCGCCTTTCATTATACAACCACCTCTGAGGTTGTTTGATGCCTTTCCGCCTTTCTATGCTTCAGCGAGGTCTATACCATGCAGCAAATATCCCACTTAAGTGTGGGTCACCTCCCCAGGACTCTCATACTATTTCCTTCATTGCAGTGGCAATTTATTGCAAACAGCCAAAACCTACAGCAATGAAATAGGGACTTTTCCCCCTTACTTACTACTTCTGGGGGAATTAATATTTGCTTGCTTATCTCTTGCTATTTTCTATTATGAGGCTTACTTCTTACAGTATCATCTACCTCCCAGAAAGCAGTTTATAAGCTGACGTTCTGGGATTAGCAAGGGGGCTCCATAGACCAAATCCCTTTGTGGTTGTGGACAGTTCACATACCCAAGAACCTGTTGATTGGCATGAGACAGTTTATCAAAAAGTCCTAGGACTTTTATAGTTTAAGAAGTGTGAACAGCAAGAAAGACTGCAGTGCAGGAAAGCTGTAAGACCAGTACTACCATCTGTGATGATAAACAACGTTCAGAAACATCATCAAGATAAATCTGAAATAAATTCTCAAATTCCTAAAAATGAACTATAAAGAAAGAGAAAGAAACTTTGAAGACAGTTTTCAATGGTTGTTATTCTAGGCAGAGTCTAGACAGTCATTGTTTTCGGAGGAACAAATGGCAAGAAAAAGAGAGTGGAGAAAAAAAACTCTGGAGGATTAGTTCTTCAATCTTCCAAAATTCTAAGAAAGAGGAGGGAGATGAGAAGATAAATATTATGTCCAGAAATACCCAAATCCCTCCCCCCAAAATACAAATGAGACAGTCCATTATATCTCCTCTTGGAAATCTCAACATTCCCAACTCCTGTTGAATCCTGAGTGGAGTTTGGAGTCATTTCTTAAACTAAAATGTAAATGGCCTACTGTAGTCATTTGTTTCCTATTTAATGCAATCTTAAAACAAGCTGCTTAAGAACCTTTGTAAACAGCAGCTGTACCACCCCTGACAATCATTTCTTTCTACCACCAGATGAGTAATAACATGAGTTAAAGGATTAGGGCTGTCCATCAAAATGTACAGCACAGTAAAAAGCAGAACTGGGTGCTTTTAGTTCTGAAAATGCAATCATCTGTACATACCAACTTTTTTATGTGGAAGAAAAAGTCTCTAAATAAAATTCTGATTCCAATCTGGTTTTCAAGCTTGCTTAAGGACGAAGCAATAGTTGCACAACTTCATTTCCAATTATCCTTCAC
This sequence comes from Thermophis baileyi, assembly GCA_003457575.1. NCBI lineage: Eukaryota > Metazoa > Chordata > Lepidosauria > Squamata > Dipsadidae > Thermophis > Thermophis baileyi. Next base: position 2,034,048 of record QLTV01003971.1, read on the forward strand.
CAAGAATTTGTTCTTCATCCTTTATCATTAGATATAAGTATTCTTGACCTGAAGTTCTTTCAGAATCAGATAGCACATTTATAAAACAATCAAAAGCGATAGCATATATTTTATAAAAAGTTAAGCTTTATTTTTTATATATGCTTTTTTAAAAAAATGACTATACATACCAACCCACTCACACCTAGTGAGTGATATTTTATATCAAAATATCACTATTTGATATTTTATATAAAAAATCAGGTAAAGATTTTTCTAATACAGAAAATTTACAGGAGGAACACTGTTGTATCTTTCAAATGTTGGTTACAAATGTGATATACCTAGCAGCTGGAACCAACTGCATGCTCTCCAGCGTTGTAAGAGAACCTGGAAAGGAACCCCCTTTGTAATGTGCCACTTACTGAATTGCCATGGTAAAGATGCAAATGCCATGTTGTCATTTTTGTACTACCACTCATCCTCCCCTGCTCTTCTTACCAATAGCTAGTGACTTAAACCCTGTTCCATTAGCTGCAGAAGAGAAATGTGTAAGACAGGGGTGGGTTCCAACTTACCTCGCTGCCGGGTCACTCCCTCCCACGCCGTGTGGGCGCACTGCGTGGGCGCGTGCGCTTCGCATGCGCAGTAACAACCCCCTCCCCCCAAAAAACAAAGCCAAAAAAAAGATGGCGACCGCATGCACAGTGCCGGAAGTCGGCTTCTGCACATGCTCAGAAGGGGGGGGGGAATTCAAAAAAAATTCAAAAAAAAGATGGCGGCCCCCACGGACCGACACCGACTGATCCGGTTCGGTGATGTCATTGTGACATCACCAGTGGGTCGCTACCGGTTCAGGCGAACTGGTCCGAACCGGGAGGAACCCACGCCTAGTGTAAGACCCTTAAATGTTCACTGAGCAAGTGATGATGATAATCTAAGATTTTGTCAAATGGCCATGTCTCTTCCTTAGTTCTGGAGCACCCAGCAGTCATGTCCTCAGAGACATTAAGAAGAGGATCTTGCACAGGAACAAAGAGCTCCTCCATCCATTTTAATTCCTTGACTTATGACCAATCACTTAGCGACCATTAAAAGTAACAACAGACTCCCAAAAAGGTACTTATGACCTGGATTCCAAATTCCAATGGCTGTGCCCTGCCCGGCAGTTACAGGATTGCATTTTGGATGCTTGACAACTAGCCTGCATTTTACAAGCAATTGGCAGCCTCCCGTGGTCACATGACCGCAATATTTTTCCCCAGAAACTGGCATTAACTTCCAGTTTCTGGCAAAAATTGCTTATTGCAGACAATAGGTTTACTTAACAATCCTAGGTAGTTTTTGCTTTATAACTGCTGTGTTTGCTTAACAACTCTTGCAAGAAAGGTTGTAAAATTGGTCATGGTGATGGCTTGATGATGGCATGACTTACGACTGTAATTCCAGGCTCAATTGTAATTATAGGTTGAGGACTAACTCTATATATTTAGGTCTCTTTATTGTGCGTACCGAACAGTGAGGTCAGTGGTGAACCAGAGCATCAAAGTTAGGTGACCTAACCAGAAGATACAATTTACTTCACAATACTAGAAACAAGATGAAGTTAACAGGAATATATTTTGAACAGAAATGTTTTATTCAGGTAAATATTTAGTTTAATCCTCTCCCTCCCCCTGTCTCAAATTTAATTATTTTTTTCAGGAAAAATATTTTGCAAAAGTACACATAGTGCTTATAACATTATTTTTTCCAAGGAAAAAAGCTGCACAAAAATGTTTAAAATCTTTTATTTTATTTTATTTTATTTTATTTTATTTTTTTATTTTATTTACAAGATAGCAGGTATAGGTATAAACATAAACATAATCAAAGTAAATACAGATAGATGAGGACTCCTCTCTGCTCTTATTCACTCAGATATAGATAACTATCTTTTGAACCTGACCTTATTTATTTCTTTATTTGTTTGTTTGTTTGTTTATTGGTGGGGAGGGGTTAGGAAAGTGATATAGAAATAGGTTGAAAAATAAGTAAAGCGGAATAAAGTTAACCTAATCCTCCCTTCTTATGACCTCATCACTGATTAATTAAGTTACTGTTAAGAAGGTTTTTCTTCTCCTGATCTTTAAATTATAAAATGTTTGTCTCTAATATAATCTCAAACTTTCTTATAAATGCTGGATTTTTCCTTTCAAGACTGCTTTGCAACTTATCCCATTTTCTTGTTTTCGTTTAATCGAATTCTTACTTCTACGTTGCTTCTCTACTTCATTAGTTTTGATCCATTGCCTCTTGTTCTGCCTCCAGGTGTTTTAGAGAATAGGTTGATCCCTCTTTCTTGTGGCACTTTCCTTAGATATTGGAACACTGCTATCATGTCACCCCTAGTTCTTTTCATTAAACTAGACATATCCAATTCCAGCAACCATTTTTTATATGTTTTAGCCTCCAGTCCCCTAATCGTCTTTGTTGCTCTTTCCTGCAGTCTTTCCAGAATATAAACATCTTTTTTTATATGGTGGTGACCAAAACTGTTCCAAGTGTGGCCTTACCAAGGCATTAGAAATTCATATTAACACTTCACATGATCTTGATTCTATCCCTCTGTTAATGCAGCCTAGGACTGTGTTGGCTTTTTTTGGCAGCTGCAGCCCATGTTTAAGCGATTGTCCACTAGGACTCCAAGATCCCTCTCACAGTTACTACCGTGTTTTCCCGAAAATAAGACCCTTATATTTTTTTGAACCCCGAAATTTTGGCCTTATTTTCGGGGAGGTCTTATTATTTTGGGGCATGTGGAGCAAGACGGGGCTCCTCTTGCCGTCTTACCTGATTTCCAGCTCTGTCTCCCTAACCTTAACCAGAGGAAATGGTATTTTCGGGGGAGGGCTTATTTTCAGGGGAGGTCTTATTTTCAGAGAAACACGGTACTATTGAGCCAAGTACCACCTACTCTATATCTATGCATTTGGTTTTTAATGCACAGGTGAAAAATATAATCCATTCACCAGACTTTTAATGGTAGATGCGAAATGTACGTAGATGGGGCATGATAGCTCAACAGTTAAGGCACTGAACTTACCATCTGGAAAGCTGATAGTCCGTGTTCGAGACCTGAGCGCTGTGCAACAGGGTGAGCTCCTGTTCCTGGCCCAGCTCCTCACCACCTAGCAGCTTGATTGCAAATGCAAGTAGACTAATAGGTATCATTTCAATGGGAAGGTGCCTTTCATGCACCTTTGGTGTATAGTGATGCTGGCCACATGACCATGGAAAATGTCTTCAAACAATGCTGATTCCCTTGGCCAAGAAATAGATAAGCACCATGCCGTAGAGTCGAAACCTAGGGACTGGACAGGGAAAACCTTTACGTCTACCTAAATAGGAAGCTCCTTTCTATCACCTTCCATGAAAACATGTATTCCAAACTTGATTCTTATATGAGTTTTACTGTAATTTCCCTCTTGTGATATTCTGATTTTTTTTCATACAGACTTTGTATTTACCTGCAGTGAAAATGGATCTTACTTAAGCCATTAAAATAAAAATGCTTCTTCTCTGGATGGAGAAGTTTGGAATACATGAAAACATGTATTCCAAACTTGATTCTTATATGAGTTTTACTGTAATTTCCCTCTTGTGATATTCTGATTTTTTTCCATACAGACTTTGTATTTACCTGCAGTGAAAATGGATCTTACTTAAGCCATTAAAATAAAAATGCTTCTTCTCTGGATGGATCCCAGGCTGCTGTTCATTTTGAATAATGATCCTTGCCATTGTTACCAACCTTTAGTAATGATTTATTGAAATTTCAATTTATTTCCTCCTTTCACTCATTACGACAGATTTCTCCCAGGTGAGTTATTGCATGGGCTGATTTATTGGCTTGGATGGTATTCAAGGTTATTATAAAATCTAGTTTTGATATGCAGTGAAGATTCTCAAAATGCCTCTTCACTAGTTGGCTGAAAATTCCTATGACTCTCAACAGCAGTCACAAAACCCTCATTAACCCTAATTTTTATACATTTAATTCATGCAAATATTCAACTTAAGTTCACTCTATTTTGAAGGCTCAGCAAAACTAAAAACTTTCATTAAAAATCATACATTACTTAATGCATAAAAATAATCTAAAGTAGACAACATTCCAAGAATTTCCACTACTTTTACTGAGTTCATCTATACATTATTAGCACAACTCCCAAAATGAAAATGTTTACATTCTCTCTCTCTCTTGCCCTGCCATCCTCAACTTTTTTATATCTTAACAGGTGATACTAGGTTGTTGACCTAGTGCCATGATGGTGAACCTATGGCACACGTGCCACAGGTGGCACCCGGAGCCATATCTGAGGGCACGCGAGGCGTTGCCCTATGTTAGCTCCAGTGCGCATGTGCGCACTGGCCAGCTGATTCTCAGCCTTCCGGAGGCCGGGAGAAGGCCGTTTTTGCCCTCCCCAGGCTTCAGGAAAGCCTCTGGAGCCTGTGGATGGCGAAAAACGGACCCAACCCCCCAACCGGAAGTCCTGAGGCTTCAGTGAGGTCTGCGTATATGCGCGGGGGGCAGCATGGGGGGAGGGGTGCACGCATGCATGGGGGGAGGGCATTGCATTATAGGGGTGGGCACACGCGCGCGCCCTTTTGACACCCGAGCAAAAAAAGGTTCGCCATCACTGACCTAGTGAATATAGTCTACAATAATTCTCTGGTTTCTTGCCTCAATTTTTCAGAAAGCTTAAACACAGCTCCTTTTTGTTCTAATTCAAATGCAGTTTCAGACTTTGTGAATCCAGAGATTCCCTCCCCCTGTCCAAATTTACATTATCTTTAGAAAAGAAGGTACATACTCTTTACCTTCAATGTGCTCCATTGGCACATTGATACGCAAATATAGGGAGATTCTTACTACCTGCCATTATGTATTTTACTGCTGTACATAAACTTGTCACTGTATGATTTTAACACCCACTCTCCAGATCATCTCACTCTTATTTCAAAGGAAAATGGATAGTTCTTTTTTTCAATTGTTTTCAGAAAGAAAAAATAAACCTGATTCCAGGGGGTTTTAGAGACAAAGAAAAGCCTTTATTTAAGGAAAATATACCACTCTTTCTAATGCAGTCATCCTTTATAGAAAACTCAGGATTTATATTTTAGATTAGTGTTTCCCAATAGGGGCAGTTTTCAGATATATACACTTACACTTCTAGAATTCTTGCCTGCTGATTAATTGTGGGAGCTGAACTCTTCCATATCCAGAAATTGGCCATGTTGTTGTTGATGTTGTTGCTGTTGTTGTTGTTGCAACATTTCAGGGGTGGGTTCCTCCCGGTTCGGACCGGTTCGCCTGAACCAGTAGTGGCCCGCTGGTGATGTCACGATGACATCACCGAACCGGATCGGTCGGTGCCAGTCTGTGGGGGCCGCTATCTTTTTTTCA
>QLTV01003971.1:2061239-2093754 GCA_003457575.1 Thermophis baileyi
GGGAGGAAGGCCCACTGACGCCCAGGGATCCGTGGAGGTCCGGAACAGGGCGGGATCATCCAGAGACATAGTCTCAGACGGGGGCCTCGTCTCTAGCTCCCCTGACAGATTCTCAGGCTGGTTCTCAAGCAGGGGAGACTTATCAGCGGCGCGGGAGCAAAGCTGTTTGAGCACCTTGTCCCGCCGTCGTTCAGCCCGTTCAGTGGCCTTAGAAGCGTGACTCGAACGAGAGGAGGAAGCTCCCCTCTGCCGCGGAGGCGCAGATAACGCGGCCTCCTCCGGGACGGGCCTGTCGGTTTTGTGGCTCCTCTTGCCCCCCGGTTTGTCAGCTTGACGTTGGGCCATGTCAGATAAAATGTCAATGACAAATGGCTAACAATGAAGCCTGTTACAAAATGGCCGCCCGCTTTGAAACAAAATGTCCGCCAAGCCAGTGGAGGCAAACAAATGGCCGCCTGCAAATGCTGAGGCCTGGTCAGTTTAAATGGCTCCTGTCTGCGAAGCCCCACAGGCAGAACAGGGCAGGTTAGCCGGAGACACGAGGCTGGTAGGCCGCTCCTGGGCTAACTGGTGAGGCCACGCGAGCCGAAGCTCTAGCGGTCTTCGTGCCTCTACACTGGCGGGCCCTCAACGAGGGAAGCAGGGATCGCGCGAGCCGAGGCTCCAGCGCTCCAAAGTGTCCGCAGGAGGTCGCTCCGGGCAACAGCTGATAAGCGCGAGCCTAGGCTCCAGCGCGTGGTGGGGCCTGCGATAAACGGCGAGCCAAGGCCGAGGCCTCCGTCTCCGAGCCGATGAAAACGATCCCCCGCCGTTCGGCGTGAGCCAAGGCTCCAACGCCCACGTTGCCTCGTTGATCAGGGCGACGGCCAAGACGCGCGAGTCTCTCGAGCACGTGATGGGGCCTGGCAACAATTGCGGCTTGTAGGGACAGAAACGGCGTGGCGGATTGCCGAGGAGGGAAAGATTAAAGTCGCGAGCCGAAGCTCCAGCGTCTGCCGCTATCAGCTGTGCGGCGGTTGGGGGTTGGGAATCCCCCCCCATGCCGCCGGGGGAAAACCCCCCCTCGACACGGATCGCTCCCAAGTCCAAAGCAAACTCACGTTCCCACCGTCCTATGTCAAGAAATTCAGTCCGAGGGAATCCAAATCGTGGTCAAAACTGTCCGTGGTCAAGGCCAACGTTGAAGGGAGCCAGTCAAACAGGAGGGGAGAAAAATATCCACGTCTGTCCTCTCTGAGGACCGAGTCGGATCTGGGTCATAAGAGGGCGGACCCAGCAAAAATGACAGACTCGGTCCTCACTCTGAGTGGACGAGGACAACCCATCCTGAATGATGGCTCCTCCCACGTTGGAGAAAAGAGGTGATTTTGTGTGTGGCCCTTTGGGATTAAACATCTCTGAACTCAGTGGGACTGCTTTCTAAGTAAACAATTTTCCGGGTAGGGTTACATATCATAAAACTCAGTGATGCTATGTTGTAGCCATTCTTCAGAGGATGACCTCATGTTATTACTATTCCTTTGAGTAGGGCTCATCATCATGTTCACTGCTAATGCAATACTGAGGACTCATTGTTTACTGGGCCTTGCAAGCTTACACTGTTTTAGCAGCAGGATCTGTAACAAGCCATGAAGCTTCAAAATGACACAGGACTCATACTGCGGCCATATAAATCGAAGTTATGCTATTATATCATAATACTGATGCAAATATGAAAGTTTGTCACGTCACTTTTCTCTTTATCCCCCCCATGTGGATCCTTAGAAAATCATCAGTGACTGTATATCCAATAAACAAGAAGGGAGCAGGGAATTGATGGAAGGAGGGGGAAATTTGCCCACCATTTTTTGAAGAAAGAACTACCTATGTAGTTGAGTTCATGCAGTAATGTATCTTGAAGAAACGGTGCGAACTTACACTCAGAGATTATATTTTAATTCTTTGTGTCTCCCAATAAACTCAGTCACACCTTGCATTCCATTATTTATGTATTAATCAAATTTTGTATACATTATTGGATGAACTCAGCTACACAGGTAGTCCTTGACTAATGACAGGTCTCTTAGTATCCAACCATTCAAAATTGCTAAAAACTATTGCAGGGGTACTTACAAGCTGGTTCTGAAGTTCCTATAGCTGCCTCTCCCAGTTACGTGAATGCATTTTGAGCGCTTGGCAACCAGCCTAGATTTACCACTATTTACAGCATTCTGCAGCTAAAAAAAACACATTTTACACTCTTTTTTTTTGGCTGAAAACCGGCATTTACTTTCCATTTTTGGCAAAATCAACCCATAGTAAACAATTGGTTTGCTTAACTACTGCATTTTCTTAGTAACTGTCACAAAAAACGATTGTAAAATTTGGTCAGTCACGTGGCTGATTGGTGAGTTGAAGACTACCTGTAGACATTTTAAAATCATAATATCTTATCATTGTCATCAGCCATTCAGTTGTGCTGCCCTTCAGCCACTCCATGGATTGGCACTCTCCATGCCCCCGTCTCACACTGCTTCCTTCAGATCTGCCATAGTCATCCCAGTGTCATCCTTTATAGTTTCCAGCCAGCAAGTATTAGGGCAGCCCCTTCTTCTTTTTCCTCTGATCACTCCCAGCATGATTGACTTTTCGAGTGAGTCAGCTCTCATGACATGACCAAAGATCTGCTTGGCAATCTTGGCTTCAAGTGATATTTTTGGTGAGGTTCAGTCTAGGACATTTTTGTTTGTTATTTTTGCAATCCATGGGATGCATAATAGTCCTCTCCAGCACCATAGTTCAAAGGTGTCCCCTCTTCTCCTATCTGCCTTTTTCAGAGTCCAAGTTTTGTAGCTATAAGTAGCAACTGGGAAAATTATTGCATTGACCAATCTTCATTTGGTTGTGAGGCAGATGTCTTTACTCTTCCCAGATATTCATGCCAGACATTGCAGTTCTTCCAAGTGCTACATGCCTTCTAATCATGTAGGGCTGCAGTCATCGCCTTGTTCAATTTTAGAGCCCAGGAAAATGAATTCCTTTACTGTTTCACTGGTCTCATTTTCAATCTGCAGTCTGACCTGGGTGTTCTCTGCAATTGTCATTAACTTTGTTTTCTTGCAGTCTGAATTTTTTCACTTTTATCTTTGACTCTCAGGATTAGCCACTCCTGTTATTTCATGCTTTCATTTGCATATCGGAGGTTGTTGATAGTCCTACCACCGATTTTAACCCCAATGGTAGATTCCTCTAAATGTGCATTTCTCATAACTATTTCTGGGTACATGTTGAATAGTATAGGTGACAGGATGCAACCTTGTTGAGTGCCTTTTCCAATTCTGAACTATTTTGTGTCTCCATATTCCGTTCTTACAGTGGCTGCCTGATCAGAGTACAATGACTGAATGAACTGGATATCTTATAACAATAAATTAATCCAGAGCAATTGTAGTTTCTTTGATAAATTATGTTTACATCTTTGATACCTTAGCCCAATGTATGAATTCAATTGTTTTCCAGGAACAGACCTCTGCTTGAACAAAATTTGAAAATTGAGCTTAAAATTATTATTCATTTAGAGTTTTTCAGATTTGGCAACTTTAACATGTGGACTTCAATGGGACATTTTGGGAGTTGAAGTTTACATATCATAGAGCTGCCATTCTAAAAAAAAAACCACTGATTTAAAGTTTTTAAATATGAAAAAGACAACAGAAGGAATATATATGTTTAGAATTAATTATGACCAATCTTAATAAACCAGAATAAAATACTTGTTTTGATATCAGAAGTACAAGAGTAACAATGCTTGACTAACATAGTAGTTATAAGAGAACTAAATTCTCTCAGTAAAAACAATTAAAGACATTTAAATGTATTTAATGCAGTGCAATTAAATATCCTTAAAAGTAGTTATACTATGGAATGAGGTAATTCCCTTGAAACAATTAATTTACACCAGTTATTTAATAGAAAACACAGATATTAAGTGTTGAAGGGAATATAGTCCAAAGGCCAGTCAAGTAGAGTTCTTTCTAATAAAATCAGGAAAAAAAAAATCTCAGGGTCGCCACCCACTAAACTTGGCTAATGGGACTAAGTATGTAGATAAGGAACTTGATAGTTGGGAAAGAAGAGGGGAAGAAAGTGGGCAGCCTAGACTAGCTGTTAGTCATACCATTCCTGTTGAGAGAGAAGTCACACTGCAAACTTTTGTTGCAGTTGATCCCACTTTTTAAATGTTATTCTTGAATGTGGTTCATTGAAGTGCTTTGCAAATGTATTTATTTCAGTGGTGGGTTGTTGACGGTTCAGACCGGTTCTCCCGTACCCGTGGTGGAAATTTTCATCCACTCGCCGAACCGGTAGCGATGGCCGGCTGTCCATGTCCCCGAACCGGTTCTCTGGTCGCCGCGGCCCTGCAAAGAACGCTCTGCGCATGCACTTCAGTCGCGATGAGAACCGGTAGGGAAGGTAAGTGGAACCCACCCCTGATTTATTTATGCTATGCTTAGCAGAATGGGGAGAGGGCAGAGCCAGCCTGTGCCTTAACTGTGTTAATCTTTTTCCATTTAGTTTAGTTCCTTTTGGGATATTTTCAAATAATTTGTGTAGTATTTCTTCATAGAAAAGGAAAACTTGTTTCACTTTTTAGCATGAGAGTATTTCTGAATTACTCTTAAAACCACACCCCTTACTTCATTCATTCTTACAATGGTCATTTCCCCAAGGGAAAGAAAGAAGTAATTAATTAGTATATAGGCTACAAAGATTTTAACAGTCTGAAATCCTCCAGGCTTGTTTTAAAGCTTAATTCACAAAGCTGAGTCATAAATCTGAAAGCTACTTGAAAATGTTTTTAAAAATCCTACAGAAAAACTACTTTTATGAATTACTAGATTGTATCACATGATTTTTAATTTGCTACTGGCTTGATGTAGATACAATAACATTGGTTCAATAAACCATAGTTTATCAATCTGAGAGTTAGTTATGTATCCGTGCTTTCTTTTGCATGAGTATTTGTCGGAAAAATTCCAAGATTTATTAAACCACAAGTTCCTTCTATTATTCACTCTCAGGATTAAAACTAAGACAACCATAGTTTATGGTTTGAAAGTTTATAGTCAATTTCAGATTGAATTTCCTGGTTGATTGGAATCTTGACTACCTTGCAAAATATGTTCCTCAAAAATGGAGGAAGAAAGATTGACGGAGTGCAACAAAGGAGGTAGTATACTTGAAAGCCAGAGATCTGTACCTCAGAAGAAAGTGTTGAAGGCTGAATAGCTAGCCTCACCTACCGTAAGCCAGGGTTTTCTTTAACTATGGTTATGAGACAAGTCTTAAGGGTCTGATTCCCACCTAACTAATGGCTTACAAACCAAAATGGCTGGATTTCCAGTTGGGATACTCACAGGCTGTTGTAAAAAAAAAAATGTGCAGACCTAGAAAATGAATTAATACAGGTTAAATATTTTTAAATAAAAAAGAATGAAACACATGTGCTTGTCTTCTGGATATTAGGTAAAATCAACCCTCCCTTGTCTTGCTTATATGATTTCAGCGGATCCATGATTCAGTATAGAAAACTACTATTGGATCTAGCAATCTCCTTGTCTCCACACCTCATCTTGTATTCACTCTATTCTTTTCAAATATCCCACTTGAAATTTGGGAACAGGACATTTTCACATGGCTTATCTGGAACAATATCAGCTGTCTTCTTCGCCCATACCATGTTCATGAAAACAGATAATGTCATAGTGCTTGAAACTTAGATTGAATTATTCACAACTCACCCAGATTTCATAACTCCTATGTTTTGATTTAGCAAATGACATCTGATAGGTGAGGATTTGCAGTAGTTAAATCAACTTTGTTCCTTCCCTCTTCTTTTTCAGGTTTAACTCCCAAAATGTGACTTGTTGTTTTTGAATACTCTGAGAAGGGTTAAAAGAATGAAATGTGAAGCTCAAGCATCCTAGACTGGGTTTTAGAAAAATGGAAATCTTGTCTGGCATTCTGTTTAAAAAAAAAAAATAGTCCAACAACCTGCTTAGTCCATCCTTCTGCTTAGGACTAATTAATTTGCATACCTAATAACTCACTTCCAGCTATTGAAATATGCAGATGAAAACAAGGGTAGCCAGAAACCAAAGCAAAACCACACATTAAGCTGCTTATGATATAATATAATTAGGCTCTGCTGCACTTTCTCTTCCAAATTCCAATTTATAAGCTTTGAATTGCTAGGTACATTTTTCACATTGAGGTTTGGAAAAGTTTATTTTGACCTGGCAAATGATTTTAAAACTGAGGAAAAGCAGGTCAGCGGATGGGGGGGGGGGAGAAGAGGAAGTATGGATGGAGCTTGTTATCTGTGCAACTCCGGCGTACAAAGAAGTGGTGTGAATTTCAACATTCAGGCCTGCATTAAATCAGTGGAACTGTAGAAATGAGGAATGACATAGTTTACCCCAGTGGTCTGTGCTAAAAAGCATATCTTTGAAATGGCTGTATCAGATTCTCATAAGCCATTGGCTCCATTAAAGTCACATGTTTCATTGACTTAGGAAGGAAGGAACTTATTAGTTGTCCTTTTCCTCATTTCGCTCATGACATATGGCCCCTTAAAAAACAATATTGTTCTGAGATATTCCTCAAGTTAGCACAGTGCAAAGGGGCTCACTTTTATCTCTCTATCGAACGTACCTCTTAAGTTTATACATTCTTGATTTAAGCTCTTCCCCGCGTTGATTGACAGATTGTCACCGTTTAACTCCTTGATCTGGAGAATTTAAGTATTATTTCTTTTTTTAGCTTTCTGCTACCCTGCCTATACCTTCATTCCCCTCCCCCTCCCTTCGTTGCTTCATAACCTGCATTTTCTAAGAAAGAGACCATCATGAGAAATAATGGTGTGGGGTTTTTTTTTTTTTTTTTTTTAAAGCAGTGATTGTCACTGAAACCGATATGTCTGTCTGATAACAAAAACTGTCATTGCCTCACATGGAACATGCACCCTCGGGAGATGGAGGACAAAGGCGCCCTTAGAGAAGAGCTCTCAGCCATGTGCTGTCTCTGATCCCTTTGGCTCCAGTCAGAACCACAAGCTATTTTTTTCTCATATGCCACTCGAATGGATCCATGGAAAAGTATGAAAAGTTTCCGTTTAGAGAAAGGCTTATGTTCTTTGGGGACTGGATAGTCGTTTTCCTTCTTTTCTTTTATATATACACATCCATTGAGTAAAAAATGAATTGTTGAAAGGAAAATACACACGCATGACTTTTCTGCAATAACAATCTGATACATTCTTGGCAAATGCATCGTTCGTATATATTTCCAGCTGCATTTTTGAATCACTGCCGAGTTAAATCCACTGTGGGGTTCTCGGCAGAGCCTGATAATGGGCACTAGGTAGTCCTGAAATCAGGACCTTCTTAAAGGGAAGGGCAGCAGGCCAGTGGCCCCAAGCAAAAAGGGCTGGGTTAGGTGAAAGGCACTGATACTCTTCATTCAGAACAGAAAAACTAAATGCATACAAACTCCAGATTTATTCTGGTATTGGTCCATTGTTCAATGGCTCACTGTCCAAAGAAAGGCAAAAAGGAGAAAATAAACTTGAGGGAAGGGGAGAAGACAAATATATCTTAAACAAATATATCTCATTTTTTTAAAAACAAGCCTTGTAGTTCAGCATGGGCCAAAAAGCAGGAGATGCAGTATAAAAAAGCTGAGATTAAATCTAGTAATGCTTGGAATCACAAACTGGAATTAGCTTCATTGTAAGATACAGGTAGCACATTTTACCTGCTTTTATCCTCCCCACCCCTTCCTGACTTTTTTCAATCCTGTTAGAAATCCTACCTTCTTAGAAACACAAAAGAGCTGACATAACAGGACAAATAATAAAATAAATAAATAGATAAATAAAATACAGTCAGAATTTTATAAAAAAAAAACTCTTAAGCAGATTTGGTCTCATTTGATCTGCTTTTGCTATCTTTACCTAGGATCTTGTACACTGGCCTTGAAATTATACTACAGTATAATTTCTCTATTTCTCTAATAAGGAAAGCAAGATTATGGTAATATCAATCATTTTCCTCTTTGTTACTGTCTTTCACCTTAGTCCTCCAGAGTCCTTTTCTATGTCTTTTCAGGGGGACTGTGACACACAAGGCATATGCTGTAACAGTATTACAGTTTGCAAAGAGTTGGATTAAGATTTTGCATTAAGATAAATAGTGAGGTTGCAATCTTACACAGTCTTATCTGAAAGTACGTCCACGTGAAGTTCACGTATAGATATTTATGTACCAAAATTCATATAAGATTGACCCATGGATTGAATTGTAGCACTATAATCTATATATATAAAAGCGAAAACCACTCATGCATTAATCACAACTCTCCAGAACCGTAAAGCCTACAAACTTGAAATTTGCCACGTATGTTCCTCTTGGCTTCTAGGTACTCGCTTAGAAAGGATTTTTCGAAATGACCATCAGAGCATTACTATTTGTTATATTAATCATCCTCCAGCCAGAGAGCAAAACCAGGAATGTTGTTTAGAGGGAGGTCCTGAGCAATTCATCTGAGGGACAAATTTAAAGTCTATGCTATGCAAATAATGTCTTCATCTGTAACAGAAACTTAGCTTACCATCTCTAACGAAATAATACAGTCCCTTTTTTAACTACTCATTAATTTTCAAACTTTAAGTGTCAATTCATCCAGCCCCATCACATAGTTTCGTAGCGAAGCATGGGTATCAGCTAGTTCTATATATTTTTATTGGGGAATAAATTCCATTATATTGAGTAGGGGATACTTCTAATATGTAACATCCAATCTTATACAGTATATCTCAGTAGATTTTTTTTGTGGTTTAAGTGAATTCTCTGCTGATTAAGGCTCACTGAACAGCATATGAAAGATTTTAGATTACCAATTACTGCATTAATGGAAGCCTCCACTTCATCAGCAGAAAAAGTCAATTAGATATCAATTAGATATAACATAAATACTTGCTTTTAAATATCTTACATTTTATACCACATATGCCCTAGTGAGTCAGATAGACCAAAAGCCAGGTTCTTCCTCAGAGGCAGAGAAACCATTTTATCAGTGTCACAGAGTTTTTTTAATGCAAATATTCACATAAATGATACATTAATCTTCTCCAACATGCATGAGAAAGAGATATGGTCTGAGAGGCAAAGAGAGTAATGAGAATGTCATCTTTCTGTTTGGAAGGCTGATGAGTCATAGCCATCTCTTTCCATAACTGGGCTAAATTCAAACACAAAAATTGTCATTTTTTAAGGACAAGATCCCATTGACCATTGGAATTGCAATTCCATTGCATAAAATTGAACCAAAAGATGTTTGGTTATGAATTAGAAACCCAAGGGCAATGTAGCAAGCAATTGGTCCATATTTTCAAGAAAATGGAAATATGAAAAGGCTTATAGAGAAATCAATTTGATATTTGGTCTACTTTTATAAAAATTCCTGTTTGAAAATAAGATTTTGTCATTAATTTACAAATACAAAATCTGGGAAATAGAACCTATCATGTTATTGAGCATAAACGATTATGTTACAGACCTTTGATAGGATAGAGATATCTGATTTCTGCTTCAAAAAAATCATTCAGTAAAGTTGTAATTCCACACCTAGAAAATACAAAGAAATGTATCAAAAAGGCCAAATAATAAAATGTGTATCTGTCTATTCCTCCTCTACTCTCTTGTTTCCCTGTTCATATAGTAGATGAAAAAGATAACAATTTGCTCAGAACTTTTCAGCCATAGGTGACACCATGTGATCTTCATAAAACAACTTTTCTGGAACTTAATACTGTCCCTGTATAATGGAAATATTTTCCAATGCAGTCCTCAACTTACAACCACAATTGAGCCCAAAATTTCTGTTGCTAAGTGAGATATTTGTTAAGTGATTTTTGCCCCAATTTACGACCTTTCTTGCCACAGTTTTTAAGTGAATCACTGCAGTTGTTATGTTAGCAACATGGTTGTTAACTGAATCTGGCTTCCCTATTGACTTTGCTTGTCAGAAGGTCACAAGAAATGATCACATGACCATGGGACACTTCAACTGTCATAAATACGAGTCAGTTGCCAAGTCAGTTGAATTTTGATCATGTGACCATGGAGATTCTGCAATAGTCGTGTGAAAAATGGTCATAAGTCACTTTTTTCAATGCTGTTGTAACTTGGAATAGTCGCTAAGCAAACTGTTGTAAGTCGAGGATTACCTGTAATTGTTGAGAATACCTATAAAAGCTATTCAACACTTTCTATAGTATAGTGCTATAGGAAACTGCTATATTTTTATGAAAAGTCCCAGAATTAGATTCTTCATAGCTGGATGCTAATGGAATATGTGGATGTCCAGTATTTTCTTTCTAAACTGGCATGTTATTATTCTCTACAATTTTGGTTATCCTGATAATATTATTGTCTCTATGGTACTGAATTACCATACTTTTTGCACTATAAGACGCCCCGGACCATAAGACGCACCTAGCTTTTAGGGAGGAAAACAAGAAAACAAAAAATCTGCCTCTGCCTCCCAGCCCCAGCACATGGCTCAACAGGGCTCCGCTCTGTTGCGCCCACCACCGGTCAGCTGAGCGACAGCTGGATCCTGGCCTCCCATATCCCTGGCAATCAGCGGGCTTGCTGAGCAGAAACGGCACTATTGCTGCCTCCTCTGTGTCTGCTGCCTCCACCAGGGAACCCTGGAGCCTTTGCCAGCATTCCCCAGCTATCACTGCCGCTCGCTGCCACCACCGCCTATCGCCGCTGTTCGCAGCCGCTGCCGCTGCCTACCACTGCTGCTGCTGCCGCCTATCACCGCCACTGCCGCTGCCTATCACCACCGCTTGCCGCTGCTGCCTATCACTGCCGCCACCTATTGGCAGTTGGATCGGCCTCCCAGCGATAGGCGGCGGTGATCCCCACCACCTGGAACAGCTGATCGGCGGTGTTCCAGGAGGCCGATCCAACCACCGATAGGCGGCGGCGGCAATGAATGGCGGCAGCGAGTGGCAGCAGCAAGCCGTGGCAATAGGCAATATTCACTCCATAACACATTTCCACCCACTTTTTGTGGGGGGGGGAGTGCGTCTTATAGTGCAAAAAATACGGTATCTAAAATGGATCCTTCCATTGAACAAAGTCAACAATTTATGGAGGACAGAAATAGGTAATGTCACATTATATTAATTTCCCATTTACTATCAAAGCAACTTCAGAGTTTGCCTTTTGTTCCCTTGCCAAATGCACTTTTCTATTTAATGTTGCTTCAAATGTTCCTCTTTATTTGAAATAGTGCACATCAGCCATTCAAAAGTTACCTTACACACAAAGGAACATCCCTTACTCAATGCTTATACTCATCCCTTACTCAATACTCATGCTTTTTAATACCTTTTAATGTTGCCTTTTTCCCGTGAGCTTTACAATAGTTCTGTAATAGCACAGAGTTATAACACTTGCTTTATAAGTAGATATTTGGTAAGTTGAAGTCTGACAGAACGGGAGGTTGTTTTACTACTATTTTACTTTTTTAAGCTTCCTAGTTTTCTTCATTTAAAAAAAAATCAGTGGTATACTGTTTAATAAAAAATGTGGACTATAGAACTTTTGCCCTTGGCTCCCAAATAGCCAGAAAGAAAGATTGAACTGAGATGTTGCAGTAGCCTATAGTCCGGACTGCCCATTTTGCAAGCTGTTGTCAAAATGTCTCAGTCCAGAGACAATTTTCTTAAACCCTCTTAGATCAATATATCAATCAAGACTCAATGTCTAATAATTTAATGCCTAACTAACTAACTCTCTGTCTAACTAATTTTGCTCTGACTAATGAAGTTGCTTGGATGATTAACAAGATTAACAAAGTTTGATCCAGTTGCCATGATTCATCCTTCAGACATTTCTTAAATCAAGTGAGTGTGAACATACTTTAAATGATAAATTACATATTAAATAATTATACTTGTGCTGGCTTAACAAGGGTTTTAGCCTAGAATTAAGAACTGTCTCTTTAAGACATAGCATTCTGGGGAATGTACTCCATGCCATGTAGTCCATGCCATGTGATCACAACTGTGTACTCTTATTGGTCATTGAAGTATGCCTGGGGGCAGGGTAATTGAAGCACATTATCCCAAAGGGCTTTATTCCAAACAATCTACCGGGAAAAGATGTAGCAACAAGGAGATGGGGAAGCATTAATCCTTTTTTACTGTGCTGATTCGAGCATAGATTGGTTGTGCTCTCCTCAGACAGCTAAATACAAACGCAATGGTATATTAAAACAGATTATATTTTATTCTTCAGGCATCCTCTGACATCACTCACGGTTATGTAGAACATCTTCTGAATATACAGTCATAATCTGGAACCATCAAAAATATTGTAAAAAAGGATTAATGCTTCCCCATCTCCTTGTTGCTACATCTTTTCCCGGTAGATTGTTTGGAATAAAGCCCTTTGGGACAATGTGCTTCAATTACCCTGCCCCCAGGCATACTTCAATGACCAATAAGAGTACACAGTTGTGATCACATGGCATGGACTACATGGCATGGATTACATTCCCCAGAATGCTATGTCTTAAAGAGACAGTTCTTAATTCTAGGCTAAAACCCTTGTTAAGCCAGCACAATACTGCTCTTGGATGTGAGGTAGTCTGACCTATTCTGAACATTGTATCATATATGCACTCACTATGTCAGTTAGCTTCCAGCTTCCCATCCTACACCTTTACTAGATGTTCTAACAGTCAGAGAAAGTATGCAAAAAAGCATATTCATGACCATGTCTCAAGGGAAGAAAACTTGAGAAGGGTAGATTTCAGGACTCCTTATTTCCATACAATATGAATAGCCAATATTAGTCTTGGAATATTATACTTTTTGTTGGTTTTTACTTTATTCTTTATCTCAAAGGAGCCCCAGAACAATATACAAAATATAATACAAAACATATAAAACAATTGATAATAAAATCCTGACCAAAACACTCCTTCCAGAACATAGTTCGTTTTTCTAAAAATTTGGACTTACATGTAATAGGCCTTACTGCCAAATTCTTAACTACTTTATTCAGGAAGTGAATGAAGGACATGATGCTGTCCATTGTTGTCCTAAGTTTCTTCAGCTCAAATTCCACATGGTCATATCTACAACAGACCACATCTGAAATTACTGATGACCAAGTCAGGGTACAACATTATATTGCATTCACAATATTTGAATGCAAGAAATTTGCATTATTGTAAATTCAGTAGCAAAGTGTATTGTTTGAGCAAAATATTAATTACCATGAGACTGGCTGGTTTTACAAACTTGTTTCTATATGTATGAATGGCTGTGCTAGCTGGGGATAGTGAAATCGAGACATATCTAGAAAGGAGAAAGCTGAATATAATCTATATTCCAGAATGCTACTTTTACAAATAACAACCCACAATTTAAAAACCTGATTTAGGGGTGGTTTGCAGGGTGTAGGCAACATCTTGACTTCTAAGCTGATTCTCAGCAAGAATAGGAAAATGTCACTTGGCCATATTTTTGTGCTACCATGTAAAATAAGCTATTAACACTGATACAACACTGTGTTGTGGGGTTCATTCTGCTTCAGATGTTTTTGTGTTTTGTAAAAAGAAAAAGAAAATTCAATGTCTCTTGTTTCAAATGAAACACATTTACCATTGTCAAATTCTGAAGAAGGCAAATTTTTCATCCTATTAATACCCTTGCACCTGCTCCAATTTAATGTTTTCGGTGTGTTTTAGCACATGTAAAAAAAGAAACGGCATCTACTTAACAAGGCTGGTCTGCTGAAGAACTGAATGAGGCAAACCATATTATGTTATATGTTAATTACATTTTGCTTTAGAGAAACATTTGTTAAAGATGCAGCCAAACAATAATACATTCCTAAATTTTATTTTCTCTCACTTCTGGACTTAACCCAAGTTTCTGGAATTTCTTTGCCTCATTATAGATAACATTGATACTGCAAAATTGAATTGGATAAACATATTTCTCCAAGAGCCTTTTCATAGAGACAGAGACATGTATAAAAATTGGATGAACCATTTCCTCTCTGAATAATAAATTATTTTGAACTTCAATCTCAATGAACATTTTTATTGAATGAGACTTTTGTTAATATGTTTGGGTTTTTGGGGTCACCATTCCAGGACACTTTACTCTCTCACAGTAGCCAATGGGGGCCTGGATGGTAGTTCAATATGTATGATTGTCTGATGAAAGGGTCATATGGCAACCATCCTCTATTACCTTGACAAAGTTGACTGCATTGGCAGTGGACTCTTAACTTTAACTATTGGCACTTCAATTAATAGCAGCAGCAATAATACTCATGGTTAATACAGCTAAGGCTAATAAGCTGAGCAGAAAGAATAAGAGATCTGTTTCATAGCATTTTCAGCTAGGAGTGACTATCTTATTCTGTGTCATGATAGAACTGATCCTAGCAATTTTCCAAAACTGCCTCCTCATTTTGAGCAATTTCTTCTCATTAAAGAGACACAACTCATATTATATGAGCTATAATTTATTGGTTTTAGTTTAGTCATGTCAAGGTGGTCTATCTGTAGCCTTTTGGATATTGGTGACCTACAATATTTACCAGTCCCAATCAGTCGGTTTACAAAGGGCAACCTATTGTGGTTTCCAGGCCATGGATTATGGTTCCATTGTAATGTAGTCAACAAATTATAGTGTATATAGGAACGGTACACAACCCTGTTAAAATGCCAGGTTTTGAGATGTATAAAAAAAAATCAGACCACTTCAGATTTTTTTCCACCTTTAATATAATTAATTGTACAATTCAACTGAAAAAATGAACTGAAATCTTTTACAGGGGAAAAAAAAAGTACAATAACCTGGTTGCATAAGTGTGCACACCCTTGAACTAATAGTTTGCTGAACCACATTTTGATTTTATGACATATTCAGTCATTTTGGGTTAGGACTAGGAGCCTATCAGACTAGCAGTTATCTTGCCTTGGGAATTTTTGCCTACACTTCCTTGCAAAACTCTCCAATCCTATCAGATTGTGAGGGCATTTCCTGGGCACATACTTCTTCAGGTCAGCCCACAGATGTTCAATTGGATTCTGGCTAGGCCATTCCAAAACTTTGATCTCCTTCTGGTGAAGCCATTCTTTTGTTGATTTAGAGCAGGAGTGTCAAACTCACGTCGTCACGTCGTCACATGATGTATCGGGACTTTTTTCCCCTTCGCTAAACCGGGTGTGGGCGTGGCCAGCGCGTGACGCATCCGGTCAGGAGTTTGACAGCCCTGATTTAGAGGTATGCTTTGGGTCGCTGTCATGTTCAATTCCTCTTCATCTTCAGCATTTTAGCAGAGGTCTGAATATTTTGTGCCTAAACTGATTGATATTAGGAACTCTTCATAATTCCCTCCACTTGACTAAAGCCCCAGTTCCAGCTAAGAAAGCAGCCCTAAAGCATAATGCTGGCACCATCGTGCTTCATTGTGGGTATATTGCTCTTTTGGTGATGGACAGTGTTATTTTTACGCTAAACATAGTTTTTGGAATTATGGTCAAGAACTTCAACTTTGGTCTCATCAGACTGTAACACATTTTTCCACAGGCTTTTGTCAGACTTGATATAGATTTTTGCAAAATGTAGCTGAGTTTGGATGTTTTTTCTTTGTAAGAAAAGGCATCCATCTTGCTACCCTACCCCACAGCCAGTCATATGAAGAATAGGGAGATTGCTGTCACATGTAGTACAGAACTAGTACTTGCCAGAAATTTGTGCAGCTCCTTTAATATTTTTGTTAGGCCGCTTGGCAGCCTCTGGGACCAGTTTTCTTGTTGTTTTTTCATCAATGTTGGATGGGCAGCCAGTTCTTGGTAATGTCACTGTTGTGCCATATTTTTTCTACTTGCTGATGACTGTCTTCACTGTACTCCATGTATAATACCTTGGGGGAAAAATTGTACCCTTCTCCTGACTGATACCTTCTGATAATGATGCTTACTTTTATTTTTTATCCACTAAGCAATTTTAGTTTGTTTTTCAGTGTTTTACAGCTTATATGTTATATTAATAATGGAAAAATTCTGAAGTGATTTATCTTGGGCTGATTTTTTTTTACATTCAGGCATTTTAACAGAAGAGTGTAGACTTTCAGTATCCACTGTTTAGTTAACCAAATTATGACTGAGTACAAACAGTGTTTTTAGTCTTTGCTGACTATGGAATGTGACTTCTGATATGTGTTAGGGCACATTTTTAGTCTTTCCCTATTGGGCCCTAACATAACATGTAGAATAGTTGGGATAGGAATATACCAGTACGTAGAAATGTTTCATGACAATATCTGCACTGATGTACATTAGTGTAAACTTTCAGTACATTAGAAATGCATGATGTTTGGAAAAAAAATCAAAGCAATCTCACAAACTGTGAATTCTATTCCACAATCCACCACTGTGCAATTAAAATAGTATTTCTACTTCTTTTGTGGGATGCTATTAACAATCACACCAGAACTCTCTGGGATCACAGGAATAAGTCTCTTAGAAGCTACAACTCCTTCTAAGAGCTTCTTCCCTACTGCCCCATTTTGTTGCTTTGTTTATTTGGGCTGAATACAACACTCAAAGAGAAGAGACTTTAGATTTCTCTTCTAAATACAGTATCCATTTTCACCATTGTGAAGTTTTTCTATCTAGTTTATTTTGGTTTGTTCTTTAATGCTTTCTGTTATTTATAAAATTTGCCTTTGGCTGGCAGCCCTTAAATTTCACAGTGGTATTTCATTTCATTTCATTTCTTAGCCAAGAATTAATCAGGTTCATCCTAGATTAAATTTTTGAAATAGGCCAAGTCTGGCTAGGAACTACCAGCAACTTGTGTGTTTATGTGATACACTCTCTTCAATTTCACAGCTACCTGGATGGCCGTGGTTCTATAGTTAACAATAGTTAACTATGATAGAGTTCTCTTATTTAAACAAAATAATCAGTCAATTAATTGATCAGTGGGTGGGTATTTTGATGAATGATAAAATATTTCCAACAGGACCATGATGTAGTTTCAGATATATAGAAAGTGTAATTTCAGAATTAAACTAGGGTTTTTTTAATTGTTTTATGTTAACACTTACATATAAGGTGAAATTCCTTGGACTGTATGCAGAGGGATGAAATTGTGGTTTTTCTACTAGAGCTTCCCAATGTGAGATGCTTGTACCTTGTTCGGTGAGGCTTTATTTCTAGTAAGCAAAGGTACAATTGCACTTCATTGCAACAGAAGCCTTCTGGGATAAGCCATTTCCCAAATGTTTTTATGCCTTGCAATAATCTGTCAGTTTAAAGCAGAACACAGCAGGGTTGCCAATGGCCTCCCAAATTGAATTTGACTTGTTGAAGCCGGGGTGTAAAACCATTTGACTACCAATAGCTATACTTAACATACCTTCCAGCTTCAATTAGCATTGGAAGGTGGCAAAATGGGCAGGGTTATATCACACAGATAGGTGGAGCTGTTTGTGATATATCTGTTTTACACTCACACTATCATAATGGAAAAACTATGCTTTGGCTTGCAAAGTTTGCAAACAAGCTACAAGAAATTAGCTTTGGGATTATGTGTGATTCTGGGCCACAGATTATCCAGCTGTGCATGAAGGAAGTATGGCACAAATGGAACAAACCATTCAAAGAACAATTAATTTTTAGTTTGCTATAGATAAAACTTCCCAGATTGTTCAAGAATTGTCTTTGTGTTGCTAATCCTGGTAATAATTCTGCAGTGTACATTTTAAAGTTTGTACTAGTTTTCAATTGAAAATTAGTACAATTACGATGCTAATAAAACAAAATGGATACAGAAGATTTAATGTCTAGCAACTTTCCCAGTCTCCAACTATTAATGAAGAAAATCCCAATTTATTTTCTGTTAACTTCTTTTCTATAATATCACACAGTTTTACACCACACTTGTACCATTTCTGCTAAGCCACCAAATGGAGACATTGAACAATATAATCTTGCCTGACTGGAATCAGTAGTTTTTACTGCATCAGTATTTCCAAGCAAGGAACATACTTTTATTCTGTGGACTAAGAATTTCCAGACGGTGGGCAGTGTGCATAGCATTCCTAGGTGTTATTTTATTTTTAAGAAATTTCAAGGCGTCAGTAATTTCAGCAGTGTAAGTGACACTTTCTTACTTTGCATGATGAGACACATCTGTTTTCAGTTTCTTAATTTTTGAGCATGCTTTACAGTCCAAAGGAAATGGCAAAATGGATGAAATACAGAATTTCTTGCTGAATTCAAGGCATATTGATAGTGAGAAGATAATTTTTAGTGTGGGAAATTGTTCCCGATTCTGAATGGAGAAAGTGGGAAAATTCATTTGAAACCTGAATTTGCCAGTACTTCTTACTGATGGATCAATTACTGAAGATAATTTTTAGCCTTTTACAACTTTTTACTCAAGTATATGGCCTCTACATCTTGTAAAGATTCTGAGGACACAGTTTTCAGATTTATACCCTATCTTTCCTGAGGAACTCAATGGAGATAATGAGATTTTCACTAATCTTCAATCTGCACAACAATTTTGTGAGGTGGGTTAAGCTAAGAAAGCCTAAGAAATGCAGCCTACTGTACATATAAAAAGAAATGTGTTCTGATACAAGACAGAAAACTGATAAATCTTATATTAGGGCAACCTCCAGTCTTGGACGAAGATCTTGCAGTGGCAATTTTTCTTTTTTCTTTTTTCTTTTTTTAAAAATAGATTCTATTTTAAATTTTAAAAATTTATAAACTGCTGCAAGAATGATTTTTTTAAAGGACAAGTATAAAAACTAAATTTTATTGCCATCTGGCAGTATGTCAACAAAAACAAGAAGGCATGGTCAAACCCTTGCCCTTTTTAATAAGTGTTGATCTACATAAAAAGGAGTAGAGCTTTGTTCACACGCATACAGCCACCATTCTGATATTTTGATACTCACCAGCTGCTACCCTTGCTGTTTGAAGCAGTAAGTCTCAGTGTGTATGGAGATTCTCAGTCATCCAGGTCATGGTTGTCCCAAAGATAAACTGAAGAACTGAAGAACTGAAAAGCTTCTTGGATGAAAAGCGAAATGTCTTCAAGGAAAAACAAAGTCCAATTGCCTTTTGAAAAAGCACCTTTAGTAAGTCTCAGCTATGTAAAATATAAGAGAAGGTGTTATCTCTCACCTGGATCCAGGGGTGAAATCCAGCAGGTTCTGACAGGTTATGGAGAACTGGTAGCAGAAATTTTGAGTAGTTTGGAGAACCGATAGCGGAAATTTTGAGTAGTTCGGAGAACTGGCAAATACCACCTCTGGCTGGCCCCAGAGTGGGTGGGAATGCAGATTTTGCAGTATCCTTCCCCTGGAGGGGGGTGAGAATGGGGATTTTGCAGATATCCTTCCCCTGGAGTGGGGTGGGAATGGAGATTTTGCAGTATCCTTCCCCTGCCATGCCCACCAAGCCATGCCCACCAAGCCACACCACGCCCACCAAGCCACGCCCACAGAACCGGTAGTAAAAAAAATTGGATTTCACCACTGCCCGGATCGTTGTATTTGTGAGCCTGACCAGGGAGACCAGCTAATTTTACTTTATTATAAGTTTACATTAACAGAATCTTAAAAGTCTGAAAATATAATTCTCCTTTCATTTTCTTTACTCCTAGGAAATTAGGGTTTCTTTTGAGCTTCTTGCTTTGCCCACTATACAACAGTGGGTATGCTGTCTCTTCTCTGACTATCTTAGATTAGGCAGTGTCTCTGGGCCTAATCTTTTCCATTGTACTATATATTTTGATTATTTTATGTTTTCTCTATACCCTTCCCATTTTTTTCAAAAAAATTAAGGAGAATCCCAAAACAGCTTTTGTTATGTATAGGTTATATTTATTGATATTTACTATATTAAAAATTAAAACTGATGCATTCAGTGCTGTTGCTGCTAGTCAACATCAGGTGATTCTAGGCGTCTTTTACAACAAAGTAAAAACAAGAAGTTGCCTGATAGCAAGAGGGGCGACATATAAATTTAATAAATAAAAATAAATAAATGTAATATTGTATTGTTTTCCAACATAGGCTAGCAGATAATTTTGCTTTTGCAAGGGTTCTTGGAGAATCCCCATAGTTCTAGACCCACCTTTTAAGAAACACTTCCCTAAATATTTGACTGCTGCATAGTATTTTAAGTTAATTTTACCCTGTACTTCTGTTTGTGGAATGTTGCAAAGGTTTTTTTTGTGTGCTGTATCTTCTACTTCTTTAAAATATATGTGGAGTACCTTATAAGAATTACAGGTAGTCCTTACTTACTGACCACAAATGAGACTGGCAACTGCATCACTAAGCTACATGATTGTAGAATGAAATACCTGCATCAAACTTACATCAGTTCACCAGTTCTGGCTATGGTTGTTAAGCAAATCAGCATAGATCATTAAGCCTGATATCATGCAAGTTGCAATTTTCTGTCAATTTCTCCATTGACATTGCTTCTCAGAATCTGGTTTTGAAGGATTGTCACACCTGCATGCCAGTTGCTAAGCACCCGAATTGTGGTGACATGACTGCGGGGACACTATGATGGCCACAATTTCAGAGATTAGTCATAAGTTTCTTTTTTTCAGCACTGTCATAACTTCATATGACCACTGAACAATAGATCATATTTCAGGGCAGTTCTTTTCAAACTTTGTAGTAACCAAATGACAAAAGTATTTTCATGCAAGAAGCTCCACCCCTTTTATATCTGCACCATGGTGTGCAAATGCCAAAGGGATGAAATTTATGGCACAATGCTGCTTTTATAATTTTAACGTATGTGCAGATTCTGTAGAAGACTTTGCCTCCAAGAAGAGTTTTCAAATGATCTTAAAAAATGGGAAGGTAAATATTGGTAAAAATGGCCTTCATATAAGTAGATAATCTGATGAGAGTTGCTGAAAAAAACATTAGCAACTCTTAGTTAAACACTTTTTCCCCATTCCTCGCACCCAAAGAATCCTAATAAAATATCTTAAAAACTGGTCAGTCATGTACCAAAAACAGGATCTTCAGAATGGAGAGTGATGGCTTTATTTAATTCAAGGCAATGAAATTAATCACTTAAAAATATAATCCCAAGAATTATTTTCTAGATTTTAAAATTTCATGTCCACAGGGCCAAGATTTCAGGATAATGAAATGAATAAAAACATACTAACATAAAATATAGTGAAGTAAAAAATATAGAAACTGGCTTACATTAACATTTGGTTCCTTGACCTCTGAATATTTAAAAAGCTTTTTTTTTTAATTTCCCAGATAAGATGGCAGAGGTGTTTCATTAATATTTTTGATCAAAGACTTCAAGAATAAAGCAGAAAAGGCAACACCAAAAGAACCATGGAAGAATGCCACAGACCAGAGAGAAGTTCCTCTTCGCATACTTTTTCCTTATGTAGGAAATTTCTGCAGAATTACACCCACAATCATAACTACTTTAATGCTCACCCTATTCATTTCCTTAGGAAATTCATTAGTTTTCTTAAATAAGTGGTAATGTCACTTGTGCTTTGGGATTACAAGGGAGATTAAATGGAGGTAATCTTTGCCTAGAAAAATCAGGCACTTAAATATTTGGCTCCTGCAAAACTTTCAGAAAGAGTAACCCTCAGTCTTTTCAGCTACAGTGGTTAAACTCAACAGCTTAACTGAAATATTGCTCAATGAACAAAATTATTCAGCAAAGAGGAATTGATGTGAGTCAGGAATAAAAGGGTTGTTTGTTAGCACTAGCTGGCATGGGATTTTAAATATTTCCTTTTCTCTGCCAACCCAAAGTTGATAACATGAATTTCTGAATATATTCCAAGCCTTGGCAGAACTACTTACTTTCTTAATATTTTATACTTAAACACTTAACTTTTTTTTCCAGAGACAAGTGATATTTTAAGACATGCATGTATAACAGTGTAGCAATTCTAACAGTTAACACATACAGGAAAGTTATTAATGTTTAACATGTGTCAATTGAAAGAAAAACTGTTAAGACAAACATCGAGTGTTGCACTTCTAGAATCTTCAGTTAAACACAGCAACTACTTAGCACCTTAGCTGGCTGAAGGATTGTTGGCATAATCTTATAAGAGGTCTAGTCTGAATTCTACTGAATTCAATGCTGTTTATACCTATTTGGTAGCCCAAAGGTTCTTAAACATTATGATACAGTGACCCCCTAAAATGATAGAAATAGAAATAACAGAGTTGGAAGGGACCTTGGAGGTCTTCTAGTCCAACCCCCTGCTTAGGCAGGAAACCCTACACCACTTCAGACAAACGGTTATCCAACATCTTCTTTAAAACGTCCAGTGTTGGAGCACCCACAACTTCTGGAGGCAAGTTGTTCCACTGATTAATTGTTCTAACCGTCAGGAAATTTCTCCTTAGTTCTAAGTTGCTTCTCTCCTTGATTAGTTTCCACCCATTGCTTCTTGTCCTACCCTCAGGTGCTTTGGAGAATAGCTTGACTCCATCTTCTTTGTGGCAACCCCTGAGATATTAGAACACTGCTATCATGTCTCCCTAGTCCTTCTTTTCATTAAACTAGACATACCCAGTTCCTGCAACCGTTCTTCATATGTTTTAGCCTCCAGTCCCCTAATCATCTTTGTTGCTCTTCTCTGCACTCTTTCTAGATAAATTAACTTGTTCTCCCGTTCATGAATAAAACATGATTTCATTGGAGTTAATGTTGGACAAGAAATATACAACTTCCTGAAAAATATGTAGCATTCATGGTATTATTTTGACTTAATCTTGCATCAATACTACCAGTAAATTAGCCATTTCATATATTTTTTAACCACCCAGAAACGTTTTCCATTTTAAAAAGCTAGAAATGTAAAGTAACTAATAAAAATACTGGTCTTCACTAACATGAACATTTCTACAATAAAAAGTATGCCTTGTTGTGGCTTGCCCCCGTCCCGTGCAGCTGCTCATGGATCCGGACGAACAGGAACAGTCCATAGGGTGGCAAGAGCGGTCTGTAGCTCCGGCACCGGAGTTCGAGACCGAAGAGGAAGCAGGGCCAGAGGACGATGCTCAATCAGGGCCTTCTGCATCTCCTCAGCAGGAGTTCAGTGACTCCAGTGAAGAGGAGGAGCCTCTGATTGATGCCAGAGCACGCAGGGCAGCTAGCCGGCAAGAGTGGCTGTGTAGAAGGAGGTCTCCTCGAAGGTAAACTTGCAGGCAGAGGGGCCACGCCCCAAGACTCTATAAGGTTGGCTCACACCGCACACTCTTGCTGGAGACAATTGTTTGTATTCACCTTGGCTGCCGTTTGAACTTCGTTCCAATCAGTTGGATTGACTCCAGTCCGGGCTCTTGGCCAACTCCAGCAAGTAATTGTATTTGATCGACTTAATGACCTGCTTGTGTCTTTCATATTTGGAATCCCGGCCAAAGTGTTCTGTGCTTGAAAACAAACACTTTGGCAAAGAATTAGTATTCACTTTAATACTAAGCAGTTATTAGTATTAAAGCCTTTTTTTTTTTTTTGAAATAACAGTGTGTGTGTGTGTCGCTTTCTGGGGGTTTGCCGCGCTGGGTCACAACATGCCTATCGTACTGTACACTATCCTGGAAGTCACCAGGCAGCACAAAATAGCAATAGCAGTTAGACTTATATACCGCTTCATAGTGCTTTACAGCCCTCTCTAGGCAGTTTACAGAGTTAGCATATTGCCCCCAACAATCTAGGTCCTCATTTTACCCACCTCAGAAGGATGGAAGGCTGAGTCAACCTTGAGCCGGTGAGATTTGAACTGCCGAACTGCAGCTAGCAGTCAGCTGAAGTAGCCTGCAGTGCTGCACTCTAACCACTGCGCCACCTCGGCTCATCTACCAATCATACCACTGCTCTGCTTGGTGGATGGTTTTGACAGATGGCCAGACCTATCTATGTAGCCATCTCTCAAAACTCCTACTGAACTTCACTCTGTCCTGTCCATGCCCTACTGCAGGCTCACACAAAGAAAGCAGAAGCAAATATTGATCTGTTCTTGTGCAAAAATACTTTTGACCCCCTCCCTACAGTTTGAAAAATCTTGGAGAATGGTATATTTAATTAAATACCTTTTGAATCTAGATTTTTATGAAGCTGGATTAGCAACCTCTACAACTTACCTTGTTGTAAGCCGCCCAGAGTCCTTTGGGAGTTGGGCGGCATAGAAATGCAATAAATAAATAAATAAATAAACTGAAGAACTAGAAAAATATTTAACCTGGACTTGATAATGCAGAATGGATTATGCAAAATATTTCAATGATTGCATTGAGAGAACAATGCACTGGCAAGTTACTTTTAAAGATCTCTGCCATTATTGATAAAACTAAATGATGTTATGGAACACGTTTTGCCGGACACATCTTAGATTAATTCAAATGTACATTAGATATAAAAATGACTGGCTATAAGAAGAATTATAGAAAAATATTGACTACACAAATGAATATATTGACTACACAAATGAAACCACCTAATGTTCCAATAACTAAAAAGATCAGAATACTCAAAAAGCTGGACAAGAAGATCCAAAGAGCTGGTCTTCTTATTAAGAAGGATTTAATCATAGATTAAAGAAGAGCTGTTAAATGGGATTAATTCAACGAAATCTCTTTCATGTTTATTGAAAATGATATTTTAATAGGATTGGCTATCAATGTTATTATGCTAGAAGTCTAAAATTGGTGAGTAGACCCAGCTTAATATGGGGTATTCTCTATTGCCCACTTTAATTTAATATGCTGAATTTCTTAAAATTATCTTATAAAAATAAATTCAGCTTTAAGATATAGATGTATTTTTGAATTATATAGTCAATATTTGGAATTCATCATTATTATGGAGAATTATTGGGTTTGTGACGGGGTGAAATTCAAAAATTTTCCCTACCGGTTCTGTGGGCGTGGCTTGGTGGGTGTGGCAGGGAAAGGATACTGCAAAATCCCCATTCCCTCCCCACTCCTGGGGAAAGGATATTGCAAAATCTCCATTCCCACCCCACTCTGGGGCCAGCCAGAAGTGGTATTTGCCGGTTCTCCGAACTACTCAAAATTTCCGCTACTGGTTCTCCAGAACCTGTCAGAACCTGCTGAATTTCACCCCTGTTTTGTAATCATGTGGTACAATAAAAAAAGATTGTACAGGGATTGATGATTGATACGCACTTCCTACCAATGAACTAAGTCATTGATATAATGGAAAGACTATCAATCTTACTCCATGTGATTAAGATTTAATGGGGCTTAATGACTTTCTCCATATGAAATATAATGGGTTTTGTGTTGAATCCCTCTTTTCTTTTTCATGTCTGTTCTTTCTAATGTTTTATTTTTTATTTTCTTTATTTTTCTGAATATTAACACATCAAAACAAAAACTAATTACAAACAGAATAGACATGTGGAAAGCTCTGCTGTGCTACCATAAGTACACGCAGCAAATCCTTACTATCAAGAACAATCCTTAAAATTTGATACTTACGTCAATTTGAGCATAAAACAGTATTGCTCTGAGTGCAGCTATTATACTGTAACATTTAAGGCTATTTTGCACTCGCAAAAATCTAGAGGATCACCAGATGGCAGCAAAGAGAACTTTTGAGTTCCCAATCTGGTTCCATTGTGATAAAAGTACCTATCATATTTTATTTAACTGGTCATATTAAGGAGGAAGCTTGACCATCTATATTATATCATGTACTGTACCTGATATGAAATTCAAAGATTTAGATTCCGACTGTACAAAAATAAAACTTAGAAGAAGTTTTATTATATAATATATAAATAATATTGAAAGTGAACTGCAAATAAACGTCAGTGAAAGAAGAAAATGGATGTTGGGAAATAGAAAGTGATTCCATTCTTTATGTACATCTTTTTATTTTTATTAACAAAGCTTTAGGATGTTTTAAGATGATCTTGTTCAAGCAAACTGTAATTTGAATATTTAAGTCAATATTTACTGTCTAGTTTTTTTTTCTTAAATGGTGATTTGGCATGCCCTTTCCCTTTTCACTTTACTCAGATTTAGTAGCAAGAAGTTTTCACCAGGCTAATGTCCTAATTTCTAGTATCGCTCAGTTATATTGCTGCCTTGTGGATTAAACTTCAGTTTACTGCTTCAACCCCATTGACCCCAGGGGTTTGTGAAGTAGTACAGGTCAAACTTATTACATACTATTCACTACCCCAATAAACAAGAAGTGTGTTGTCACATTTGAAGTGCTGCATATTTTTCTTAGTAATTATGCCTCATTATATATTTACCATTCAGAAAATGCAGGTGTGGGCTATTGAATCCTGGCCAAAGTGAATCTGCAGAATTGGCAGCCAGTTCCTTGGTGAGTTATGCTCCACTGTCTGTCGGTTTTACAACTGTTTTCACTTGTAATTGAGCTCTGCGGTGCAATATGCAATTAGTCCTATTATAGAAGCAGCTGTATTCACTTTGACAATGGCACTCACCCCCCCCTCCCCTTGCCTTGTCTCTGTACCATAGCCTGTTGCAGTTCTGCTGATTTGATGATGGGGTCATTAAAGCAGTATCTGTCTGAGCTATAGTGGACCAGGAGCCTTTTATAAATAAGATTCTTACTAACTTGAACTCTAATGCTGTTTCTTGCAACTGAATTATAAATGTGGGTGGGGGGAAGCTGTTTCATGCTACAGTAAATAGTCTTGTCATGCAAAGATTTGTTTCTCTTCTGAAAACACAAGAACCTTGTGGTTTAACATAAATAATACCAAAAAGTGCATGGTGAAAACAATACATTCACCCTGTACAATTAATGATAGTTATACCTCAGTAATTAGAACAAACCCTGACCTTCCCTCTGGTCTGGCATCACATAATCTGGCACCTTTCCTGCTTATTTTTGTTGACAATAGATTTATGTATTTCTTAAGTTTTCTCTGGACATCCAAAAAAACTCAAGATAGATTGGGCCAAGCAATTGAAACTAGTCCAAAGTCATCCACTGTGGTTGAATAAGATGTAAATTATCTGCAACTCTATACATTAAACTTCACCTGGTTTAGGATTAGATGACTTATTTATTTATTATATTTTTATCTCACACATTACTTTATAAGTAATTTAAGACAGCAAACATACATAATACTCCTTCTTTCTCCTATTTTTTCTCAAAACCACAGTCTTCTAAAATGAGACAGAGTGGCCCAAAGTCACTCAGCTAGTTTTTATGCCTAAGGTGGACTAGAACTCACAATCTCCTGGTTTTTAGGTCAGCATCTTAACCTGACTACACTGAACTGGCTCTCCACACCAAACAGTAAAGACAAAACTGTAAGAACAGTTAGAACAGACTTGGTATCAACAAAAAAAAACTTATTCTCCCTGCAAATAATCAGACAAATAAAAAATATATTGCTTAGGGCTAAATTAAAAGTGGTACCTATCAGGGATTTCTTTCCCATATATATGCCAGTTTCAGACAAGAGATTTGGTCCTGGGACTCAGGAAAAAGTAAAGCACCTTCTCCATCAACTGCAACCCTACTCCACCCTCCAATGGCTAATGAACTTTTTCCAAAACCGGCACACCGAATGCAGTCACAGGAATATTATTTATAGCTTGGTTTTCCTTATTTTTTGCTTTCTTAATAATATCATATTAATATCGCAACCTACATGAGACTCTGGTAGAAGTAGTAATAATAGAGGCTAAGAGCCAAACCCAAAATGTATCTGCAAATAGTTTGACTTCCAACCTCTTTTCCACCACCCACTACCCTTTTGAAACTGAGAGGGGAGAATTTCTATGATTCAATAAGAAGCTGAGGGTTAAAAATCTGAAGTTCTTTGGGCCCTAGCCAAAACAGGGGAAAAAAAGTCAGAGAATGATCAATCCTTGGAGTGAAAAAAAATGCTAGGAGGGGGACATTTTCTTCTGAGGAAAAAGAACTTGGCTGAAACCACAGTGTCAAATTCTGCAGCCCTGGGCAGTCTAGTCATCAACCACTGAGCCATACAATTCCACTCATTGTTGGCACTTAAACCTAGTGGCTGTCTTCTTGGCAGTTAGTCATCCAACTTCTTAGTCCATTGGTGAATCTCAAATCACTGCTCAGCAATTCCATATGTCATGGTAGCTGTGGGTTCCATTGTTTAGGAATTGCCACAACTGTTTTATATGAAGTAAAACATATTTATTACTTTAGAATAGTATTATTCTGAGGTAGCTTACAAAAGAAATTCCACAGCTTTGTATCTCTTTTTAAACTTAAAAAAAGTTGATCTGGTAAGAGTTTCTTTCAGTTATCTCAAATGCCAATCCAAATAAGTTATTTCCATTAAATGAAGTTAAACACTTGTTTTGTTATTTACAGTATTTATTCAATATGTATGGCTGCCCATTCCACCATTCTGGGCAGTGAATAATCATATTTTTTTAAAAAAATTCAGGAAAGTTTCATTAGAATTGCCAGAAATAGTAAATACATCTTGTTCACTTGTTTATTTGATTGATTTATATTCCATTTTCCTCTTTTTGTGAATGATGAAGGCAGCATTGTTAAAAATGTTGTAGTATTTCTTTCTGAATATGTGAAAAATGCCATAATTTCTATCATAATGTAGATTTGAAAAACTATTTCAGTTCTAAAACAAATTTAATCAGTGATGTAGAGAATGTATCAACTGAGAAAAAGATCATTCTAGAGATCTCTGGAACATTCCATTTCTTTCTAAGCCAATCCTAACCTCTCCCAGGACATGCCATTCTGAGAGTGTTCAGAAGTTTGTTTTATTTGTTTTGTTTTATAAAATTTATATGCCGCCCAACTCCCGAAGGACTCTGGGCAAAGTTTCTCGAAGTAAATCCTCCAAGCTGGAAGCAGTTCAAAGAGTTCCAGACATGGTGTTCTGGGCATGTGGTTTTATTTCAAATGAACTATTAAGCACTGATAATGTCAAATTGATGTCCAATTTTTATTTCTATCAATTTAATATCTAAATTTTTATAAAGCATATATACATGTTATCAGTGACACAAATCATATACCATTATCTAAAACTTACATATTTCTTATCAGAAGTTATGGTCAACCAAGTCTGAAAATAAAATTTAATTTGTCATTTTTTGTTATTGCATTTGATCCTAAATTACCTCAAGTACAAAAGGCTCAAATGAAAAAATTAAGCAGTGTTTGGGACAAGCTTCACTGAGAAACCCAATTTGATGCATGAAATGGATGTTGAATAAAATAATAGAAAATATTCACAGATATTTTTTTTAAAAAAAAAATCATAGGACACTGCATTGCCTGCAAAAGCCAAATTATTTTAATGTATGGTCAGGTTCTTCTAACACAATGCTTTGGTCAAGCTCCAGAGATGTTGGTGGGAGATCTGTGAATATAGAATTGAACCCTCCCCCTTTTATATGCATTGGAAAAAGGGAAGATATTTTATTATGCATGTTGATGGGATATCCTAAAGGGAACATGCCCGAACCCTTTATTCTTTTTGAATAAAGTCAGGTTGTTCAAATTGCATTGATTCCTGGTAGCTGAACTCACTTTTGCATTTCGCTTGACCATGTCATGACATTACTTTCTTTCAAGTTGTTTCTTCTTCTTCCCAGTCTAGCCTACAGCCATCCTGGGAAGTTTTCTACAAAATGCTGATCGGTCCGAATCCTGCTTAGTTTCTAAGTTCAGGCAAAACTGGTCAGGTTACTTCCACTTGCTGAGACCCACCTGAATACAACACAGTTTTCATGAATATAGTCATTCTATGGATTCTTTTTCCTGCTGAGTGGAAGGATCCTCAGAGCATTGTTAGCACATACAACAGTAAGGAAGTAACTACTATGGGTTGTCATGGCAACACCAAAATGGTTGCAATTCCAAAGAAAGCTGTCTCCCTGTCAGTATTTCCCACCATGCAAAAGCAACAGTAGCAGAGAAAATATCGTATTTCTATTTTAGTAGCTCAGTGGCTACTTCAAACACCAGTGCCAGAGAAAAGCACAAAGAATATATATTTGTGTGCAATCCAAAGGTGTTAATATTGATGGCTAAATGCAAATTAAGAAATCAGTACCACAATGCAGAATAACTCACCATAATGGAAAAAACTATGGCCAAAAACTGGAATATTTTCTCAGTCTGCTGTTAACAAGAAACCTCTGTGACATACACATTCACAACTTTGAAAGTTCACCGAAACTTGAATTTCACATGCTTTTCTTTTGAATTCTTTCCCCTTGAAGCAGTTTTGCTTTTAAGAAAACGTATCTGCCTGGCAACTACATGCAAACTGAAATATATGCTTTAGAAAAGAAGCTCACACATTTGTGATTAGAACTTAATAGATGCAGAATGAAGCTGAGTGTTGGCAACTTGTGAATGCTATGCTTGTTATGATGTCCCTGTGCAAGCTGAGGAATTTAGGGAGTGATATATTGTATTTGTGTAAATGACATCCTGGTGCATATGATGTTGTAAAGTCTACTAAAGGCCTATGGTTGCCAATGTCAGATAAAAACAATTTTATATGATCATTAGTTAAAAGCCTTTACAAAGAGACAGGATGAATTAACTAATTAATAAGTGGTGGCTTTTCAAGAGTGATTAGTATTCCAGAGAACTGAATACAACCTGAATACAAAAGTGTGGGTGATGTGCTCTGGAGGCATTTGGAGAGGTTGGCTAAGACTCAAGAAATAAACCTGTAGCCTGAAGGCTGCATGCAACTGTTGAAATTCTTTCTGTTGGACAATCTGGTGCCCTTTCTGCCCATCCTGCTGAAACTTGGCAACAAATCACTGCACTATGATTTGATGCTCTTGTTTGGTAGGAGACAAACACATGGTAGGTAGGGGGGAAAAGTGTTCAGCTTCAGGTTAAGATGAGCACACTTTGAAAAATCCACTTTTCAAAAGTAAGAAAAGGAACGTCCTATGCTCATGTTCACCAAAACTTGAATTTCACATGCTTTTCTTTTAAATTCTTTCCCCTTGAAGCAGTTTTGCTTTTATGAAAACGTATCTGCCTGCAAAATGAAATATATGCTTTAGAAAAGAAGCTCACACATTTGTGATTAGAACTTAGTAGATGCAGAATGAAGCTGAGTGTTGACAACTTGTGAATGTTATGCTTGTTATGATGTCCCTGTGCAAGCTGAGGAATTTAGGTAATGATATATTGTATTTGTGTAAATGACATCCTGGTGCATATAGAATAGAATAACAGAGTTGGAAGGGACCTTGAAGGTCTTCTAGTCCAACCCCCTGCTTAGGCAGGAAACCCTACACCACTTCAGACAAATGGTTATCTAACATCTTCTTAAAAACTTACAGTGTTGGAGCATTCACAATTTCTGGAGGCAAGGCACTGATTAATTGTTCTAACTGTCAGGAAATTTCTCCTTAGTTCTAGATTGCTTCTCTCCTTGATTAGTTTCCACCCATTGCTTCTTGTCCTGCCTTCGGTTGCTTTGGAGCATAGCTTGACTCCTTCTTCTTTGTGGCAGCCCCTGAGCTATTGGACCATTGCTATCATGTCACCCCTAGTCCTTCATCTTTGTTGCTCTTCTCTGCACTCTTTCTAGAGTCTCAACGTCTTTTTTACATCGTGGCGACCAAAACTGAATGCAATATTCCAAGTGTGGCCTTACCAAGGCATTATAAAGTGGTATTAACACTTCACGTAATCTTGATTCTATCCCTCTGTTTATGCAGCCTAGAACTGTGTTGGCTTTTTTGGCAGCTGCTGCATACTGCTGGCTCATATTTAAATATGATATTGTAAAGTCTACCAAAGGCCTATGGTTGCCAATACAACAATCCCTGTGTTGCTGCCATTATGTCTCTATCATACCTGTTATGTTCTAACTGTTTAAACTGTGTTGCATGGTTCCAACCAGGTCCAGCGTTTGAGCGGGAAAAAGCTCAAACGCTATTGGCTGGTCTGTCTGACAGCTCCCTATAAAAGGGCAAGCTGTCAGACTGCTCTTTGCTGGTTGCTTACACAAGAGCTGAAATAAAGAGCTGTTTGGAAGTCTGTCTCCTGTCATCTCTACCCACTATCTAACAGTGGCGACGAGGGCTTGGGCCAGGAGAACTGTGACTAGCTTCTTCAGCACTTTCAACCAGCCAGGCAGACATCTTCCTGCCTCCTTCTGCCGCTATGTCCACCTTCCCCCTATAAAAGGGCAAGCTGTCAGACTGCTCTTTGCTGGTTGCTTACACAAGAGCTGAAATAAAGAGCTGTTTGGAAGTCTGTCTCCTGTCATCTCTACCCACTATCTAACAGTGGCGACGAGGGCTTGGGCCAGGAGAACTGTGACTAGCTTCTTCAGCACTTTCAACCAGCCAGGCAGACATCTTCCTGCCTCCTTCTG
>QLTV01003971.1:2096703-2117270 GCA_003457575.1 Thermophis baileyi
GCTGCCTCACCACCATCTGTATTGCGCAGGTCTAGTAGTGCTCCAAAACGCCCCGCCTACCTGCGTGATTACGTATGCTGGACAGCTCCATCCAGGAGGGGAGGGGTGTTATGTTCTAACTGTTTAAACTGTGTTGCATGGTTCCAACCAGGTCCAGCGTTTGAGCGGGAAAAAGCTCAAACGCTATTGGCTGGTCTGTCTGACAGCTCCCTATAAAAGGGCAAGCTGTCAGACTGCTCTTTGCTGGTTGCTTACACAAGAGCTGAAATAAAGAGCTGTTTGGAAGTCTGTCTCCTGTCATCTCTACCCACTATCTAACAATACCCTTTTAAAGAAATGTTTTAAAGGCCTTCACAGAAATATAAAAGAATATATTAATATGTGCCTGAGCTTGTTAAGATGATTCTTCAGAAATACTAGTTTTGCACTGATTCATACTAGGTGACCCGTACTGATTAACCTAAATTATAATTTATTGTTTCTTTGAAGTTCAGAGAACTCCATCCAGGAGATTAAATATGTTTTGCTTTGGGTTTTTTTAGAATGACATTTTTATAATTCCATTTGGCTTTGGTGTTTTGTAGCCATGTATGAATCAAATTGAACTAAGGAATCAAGGTTTTCATTAGGCTTCAAAACTAGCAATTCTTTATTTGAGAATGAAAAGTATACATCATAGAAATCACAAGGGCCCTAAGGATGACATTATAAAATGTCAATAACCTGTGGACCACAGTTTTGCATAAGTGCCATTTATATAAAAAGGTTGCCTTTATCTAGCGACATGACATTCCGCAGATGCATTATAGATGACCTTATGGTCTAATTATACATTGCAGTCAGCATATGAGAGCTGCTTCTACTCTGAGGATCCTAGCTATGGAAAATATTAAAGTCTACCTCACCAAGCAGAAATAAAATTTAAAGCCAGATTTTCTTCAGACATTTTTGTTCATTCTCCCTCTCTGTTCTAAGGAAAGTTGACTACTAGGAAAAGAAAACAAGACACATGCTTTGGATCATGTAACATCCTCTGGTTCTGAAAATTTTTATTGTGTTCAAGAAATGTAGATTCCACATTTGCACCTCTGTTCACTGTGAACTTCCTTTTTTTCTTCAGAGCCAGAGCACTGTGCAACCTTACTAGGGATCAGTTAATAACAAAGAGAAACCAAGAAAGTGCTCCTGTGCTCGTGTCCTCTTCTGGGGTGTTTGTAACAGGGGTGGGTTCTAACTTACCTCGCTGCCGGTTCGCTTCCTCGTGGGCGCGCGCACATGCACATGCGTAGTCCCCCCCAAAAAAGCCGAAAACAAGATGCCAACGCATGCACAGTGCCGGAAACTTGGCTTCTACGCATGCGAAAAATATTTTTTAAAAAAAATTCAATTTTTTTTTCAAAAAAAAAGATGGCGGCGCCCACAGACCGACACCGACCGAACTGGATCGGTGACGTCATCATGACGTCACCAGCGGATCACTACTGGTTCGGAAAAACCGGTCTGAACCAGGAGGAACCCACCTCTGGTTTGTAAGTATAAAGTTGTTGGCTGCATGGGCACAGATCTATAACAGTGATGGCGAACCTTCTTTGGCTAGGGTGCCAAAAGGGTGCGCGCGCACGCGATAGCGTGCACGTGGGTGCCTACACCCATAATGCAGTGCCCTCCCCA
Source organism: Thermophis baileyi (assembly GCA_003457575.1). Taxonomy (NCBI): domain Eukaryota; kingdom Metazoa; phylum Chordata; class Lepidosauria; order Squamata; family Dipsadidae; genus Thermophis; species Thermophis baileyi. Next base: position 2,098,375 of record QLTV01003971.1, read on the forward strand.
CGCATGCGCACAACCCCTGCGCTGCCCCCCCGCGCATGCGCACAGGCCTCACTTAAGCTGTGGAGCTGCCCTACTAGTTACCTTCAGATAGTTGCAACCAGGCCTCCCACACCTTGGCCCATTTCTTCTGCAGCCTGCAAGGCTTTCCTGAAGGCCTCTGTAGCCGATAACAGAGCTCCAGATTGATCTGGAGCTCTTATCAGCTTGCAGAGGCCTTTCTTAAAGGCCTTTCCTGAAGGCCTCTCTAGCCGATAACAGAGCTCCAGTATCCGCTGCAGAGGCCTTCAGGAAAGCCTTGCTGCAGAAGAAATGGGCCAAGGTGTGCGACGCCTGGCTGCAACTGTCCAAAGCCGAAAAAGTTCCTGAAAACCTCTGACAGTGAAAAGGAGGCTGGGGGTGAGCACACAAGTGAACTTTCAGTTGGCTTCCGGTTGGGCTGTTTTTTGCCATCCCCAGGCTTCAGGAGGCTTTCCTGAAGCCTGGGGAGAGTGAAAATGTCTAAAAAGAAGGCCTAAAATCAGCTGGCCAACTCATACATGCGTGCTGGAGCTGACATAGGGCAACGCCTCGCGTGCCCTCAGATATGGCTCTGTGTGCCACCTGTGGCATGCGTGCCATAGGTTCGCCATCACTGATCTATAATGTCCAATACAGCATGATGGTTCTTTTTCAGTTCTCATAATCTTAATAGTGACTTTTAAGTGGCCAAGGGCATTACACAAAGAAGTTCTCTAAAATCCACCATCATAGTAGGTTGCTAAAGAAGGCTTTCAAAATGGATAATACAAACCGAAACTGCTCATGGAAAACCATATGATGGATTTTATTTTTTTAATATTGTCACACTTTTCTGCCCACAGGCTGGCTTTTCACTCATTGGAGTTTTTACATACTGAAGTTGTCTCAACTGATGAAATAACACAACCACTCACTCAGTGGTGAAATCCAATTTTTTTTACTACCGGTTCTGTGGGCGTGGCTCGGTGGGCATGGTGTGGCTTGGTGGGCGTGGCTTGGTGGGCATGGCAGGGGAAGGATACTGGAAAATCTCCATTCCCTCCCTACTGCGTGGCTTGGTGGGCGTGGTGTGGCTTGGTGGACATGGCAGGGGAAGGAAACTGCAAAATCTCCATTCCCACCCCACTCCAGGGGAAGGATACTGCAAAATCCCCATTCCCTCCCCACTCCAGGGGAAGGATACTGCAAAATCCCCATTCCCACCCCACTCCAGGGGAAGGATACTGCAAAATCCCCATTCCCTCCCCACTCCAGGGGAAGGATATTGCAAAATCTCCATTCCCACCCCACTCTGAGGCCAGCCAGAGATGGTATTTGCCATTTCTCCAGACTACTCAAAATTTCCGCTACCGGTTCTCCAGAACCTGTCAGAACCTGCTGGATTTCACCCCAGCACTCACTGTACCTTAGCAAATCAATGCAATTCATTTTTGATACTGACTGCACACTTAACAATGGTAGAATTTATTTACTTTTCAAGACTGTCTATAATTTAAGTAATATTTTATAACATGGATTTCTATATATACTTTATAGGCTATATTTCCAAGAAGTGAGCAAGACTTTATATTTTTCAACTTAAATATAATGTAGATAAGAAACTCAAAGGTTTGACTTAATTGATTACTGACAAAGAATATTAAAGAAGTCTTCAAAATGATCCATTATGTTTGAAGTATAATATCACAGAAAAGTATATTAATGGCAGAAATAAACACGATTCTATAAGGTATTAAGTAAAACCAGTTGAACATTATTTTTATTTTTAATATTAAAAAATTACAAATATTGAGGATTTCCACCCTAAAATCTTCATATATGTGTATACTCTTTTCAATTAACAAGCATCATTTGTTCCTTTTCATTCAACTAATAGAATAACAGACTTGGAAGGGACCTTCTAATTCAGTCCCTTGACCAACAAAGAGATCCTATACTAGTGGTTCTCAACCTTTCTAATGCTGCAACCCCCCGCGACCCCCTTCCTGCCGCCGCAACCCCTATCCCGCCCCCTCCCCGCGCGCGATGAGGTGACAAAGGAGGCGTGGCACCAGGGGTGAAATGCTCCCAGTTTGGCCGTGCCTGTGGGTCGCCAGACAGCTGGTAGCCACAGAAGTGGGAGACTTCGCCCACCCGCCCGGATGCTGCCATTTGAGTTCTTTTACCCTCTGCGCATGCGCAAAGCATTCTGCGCATGCGCAGAGGGTCAAAGAACCCAAATAGCGGCATCCGGGCGGGTGGGCAAAGTCTCCCGCTTCCGTGGCTACCGGCTGTCCAGTGACCCGCAGGCACGGCCGAACTGGGAGCATTTCCAAGATGGCAGGCTAGCGCGTGCGGCGACCCCTGTGAAAAGGTCGTTCGACCCCCAAAGGGGTCGCGACCCACAGGTTGAGAACCGCTGTCCTATACTGTTCTGGATAAATGGCTGTACAATCTCTTCTTAAAAACCTCCAGTGATGGAGCAATCACAACTTCTGAAGGCAACCTGTTCCACTGATTAATTGTTCTAACTGGCTGGAAATTTCTTTTAAGTTCTAGGTTGGATCTCTCTTTGATAAATTTCCATGTGTTGCGTCTTGTCTTGCCCTCAGGTGCTCTAGAGAATAGATTGTCCCCTTCTTTGTGTCAGCCCCTGAAATATTTGAAGACATGATAGGTATCCCTAACCTTGTCTTTGTTAAACTGGACATAATCAGTTTCTGCAACCGTTATCAAACGTTTTAGCCTCCATCCCTCTAATAATATTTGTTGCTCTTCTCTGCACTCTTTCTGGAGTCTCAATATCTTTTTTGTATTGTGGGGACCAAAGTTGTTTGCCATATTTCAAGTGTTGTTTTACTAAAGCAATATATAGTGGTACTAATGCTTCATGTGATCTTGATACTATTCCTCTGTTGATGCAGTCTAGGGCTGCATTGGCTTTTTTGGTAAGTGCAGGCACCCTGCTGGTTCATACTTAAGTGGTTGTCCATTAGGACTTCTAGATCCCTCTCATAGTTACTGCTGTTGAGCCACATATTCTATACCTTTATTGCTTTTTCTTGCCTAAATGTAAAAATGTAAAAATGTAAAGCCTTACCTGCACTTTGTTGGGCTACTAGTCTGTCTAGATCTTTCTGGATCTTGAGCCTATCTTCTAAAGTATTGGCTATTTTTCCTAGCTTGGTGTTATATGCAAAGCTAGGAGGAATAACCAACACTTTAAAAAATAGGCTTAAGATCTGTTTGAAACTGCTCAGCTTGAAAAAGATATCAAAGCCAAGAAGTTTTAACAACTATTGTCTACTTTAATAATGCCATCTTTAATCTATAGCAAATGAGATTATCTTTACCAGTTGTTCATCTTCAAACACAAATGCTATCTTAGCGTTTCTGCACTATAGCATTAAGCTGCTAAATTTCTGTGCCTAAAATATCTGGAAAAGAAGTGCGCTTTAGAAATCCCTGATTTCAACTTCTGCCTCTCGTTTGGCCCTGAAATAATAAATTGAGAATCTCTGTGGACGGCATTTATCATGGCTCCTGTCTGGAAAATTTCCCAGCTACTTTATTTTTCTAGATTTGTAAAAACAAAACAGAGAAGAGTACCATTTTACCACTTGTCATTTCATCTAGAAGGGGAAAGTAGAAGAACTCTTGTCCATTTCACAGCTCAAATAAATAACAAAGACAGGGTGAAAGTTCCAGTGTTACCTTCATTTCACTTTCTATTGCTGTACAATGGGGGGAAAATGACTGTGCAGATCAGTGACAAAGGAAGACAGGTATCTCTGTGCCATAGTGCACAGTAATCAATTGGAACGGAAGTGTTTGCCCACAAGGAAATGAAGCACAGCAGGCAAACTGGACAGCAGCACCGTTTAAGCCAGCACAAATCAGAAAACACTACTTTTGACACTTAGCAGAAAAAGTTGGTAAGGAATTGAGTTCCTGGTGAGCTAGGGATGAGTAGATGATGTGTTCTGAGTTCTTGGGTCAATGACATGAATTTACATTGGAGAAAGCTGGTCATGTAGGCCAATGCTTCTCATTTCTCAGCCTTTTGACTAAGATCAACTATCATACTGAGGGCAGTCCTTCGAAAGGAGTGGAAGAACTAGACTGAGGCAAACCCATGACCTGATCCATGCAGCCTCCTTGCTTTGTTGTAAGGATGCCTGACTAACCATTTCCAGAGGACATGTTCACATGCCACTGCATGTACAGTAATTAGTTATCCATTTAATTTTTGCACAATCCAACATTGCTGGATCTATTGATGCTAGGAAGTGAGAAAAGTTTCATCCACAAATATAGATCTTTAGATTAGTGTGTCGTCCTAATCAAATAAATCTTTTAGAATTTAGAGGAGGAGTGTAAGGTCCATGCTTGAGTTGTGGCGTAGGAGCACAAGGCTAAAAATATCAAGAATGGGACCAGGTGCTTGACAGCAAGTTTTATCAGACAAAAATGAGGCTAAGCAGCAGAGACTGCTTCATAGATTATATAGTGTGGCTATACTGTATGTATGTATAAGTAGGGAATCAAAACATGATCTGGTGGCAAATGGGGATGCACAATATAATCACTTCTAAACATTTATCGACTCATACTTTACATATAAGTGTTGTAAATTGTGAGTATATCAAAATATATACAGTTCAAGTGAAAGAGATCTATAGAACATAGGATCATGGGGCTGGAAGGACCTTTGAGGTCTTCTAGTCCAACTTCCTGCTCATAGAAGAAGTCTCATACTATCCCAGTCTATTTTTTAAAAAACCTCCAGTGATGGAGCATCCACAATTCTGGGATGCAAGCTGTTCCATTGATTAATTGTTCTCACTGCCAGAAAATTTCTCCTTACTTCGAGGTTGGGTCTGTCTTTAACAAACTTCCACCCTTTACCTCTTTTCCTGCTCTCTGGTGCTATAGAAAATAAGTCTTCTTCTCTGTGACAGTCCCTCAAGTACTGGAAGATAGTTATCGTATCTCACCTAATCCTTTTCTTCAATAGGCTGGACATAGCTAGCTCCCTCAACCATTCATAAAAGGATTTAACTTCCAAACCTTTATCATCTTTGTTACTCTTCTCTGCACACTTTCCAAGATCTCAGCATCTTTTTTAAATTGTGCTGACCAAAGGTGGAAGAATGAATTTCCCAATATGCTACAGTGAAATGTCAAGTATTGGACATTGAACACATCAAGAATAGATGAATAGAATGTTATACATAGACCTTGACTTATAAAGCATACTTGGGAGCATCAGTCAATGGTGACTATACATGGGCCAAAAAAGGCAAGATGATAGTTAGAATAGTGAATTGAAGCACACATACAAAGGAGCAATCTTTGCTTTGATGCCTCCTCACATTTCTTATGCCCCTTTGGATGTTAGTAGTATCATTCTGCGGCACTAAGATATGATTTTATTATATTTATTCATGCCATGTTAACATATGGCATAGTGGTTAGGATAAGGCTACACAATCTGGTACTCTCCAAATATGCTGGATTACAATTTCCATAATCACATACCATTAGCCAGACTTCAAAGCCTTTAAGGAACATTGAATAAGGCACAGAAGGAGGTTATCAGTCTCAAATCTATGCTCTCTGGCAAAGCAACTCCTGAGTTAGGCAACAACTTTAGGCAGAAGATGCCAAGCAACCAGCAATATAGCAGGTTATTGGAGATCAGGACCATGATTGATCTCCTGCCTGCCTTGCCCTTATCTGCTGTACTTGGGTGTGTGGAAGGTTATTGTCAAAATAAGAGCTGTCCTTTAAACTTTGTGCATGGCTAGCCAGAACAGAAGTGTTCTGGCTAGCCATGCACAAAGGCTATTAGTAGTATTAGTTTACCCAGGTCTCAGATTGTCTATCCCTGGAACAGTTCAAGAGAAATGAATATTGCCCATTTTCCATTCATAACTGGAGCCAGTTACAGTTGGAGGAAAAGCACAGAGCCTGAAAGAAACTCACTTGATTTTTTTTTTTTTTAAGAAACATTTATTTGAACCAGAAAAAAAACCAACCATCTATTTTTTGTGGGGGAAAGACTTATTTGAATAACAGATAGTCCTTGTTTAACAACTACTTTTGTAGTTATGGTGATGAATAAAATAAAATTAATAAAATAATAAAATAAATAAAACAAAATAATAAAATAAATAAAACAAAATAATAAAATAAACAAAACAAAATAATAAAATAAATAATATAATATAATAATAAAATAAAATAAAATAAAATAATAAAATATGTGACTTAATCATCACATCTTTGCAGGTTTGTAAAGCAACGGTAAACTGATTTGTAATTGTAAGCATCATTATGTTTTCTCTTAGTGACTGCTTCACCTGATGACTGAATTGCCAGTCCCAATGGTGGTCACTAAATGAGGATTACCTGTGTTTCCTGATTCAACACTCTTTTAGGCCATCATCTGATTGGAGGCAAACAAAAGGAGGGTAAGGCTAATCTATAGTTGCAGCACAACGAAGGATGCAGTAAATATTCAGTGGGAGAATATTTTGTCTATTAGAGCTTGCTATGCACCTTTCTGGAGGAGGACTAAAGAAAAAGACATTAAAATATAACAAATTATAAAGCTCTTACTCTTCACTTGAGAGAATGATTAGTCACCCAGCATTCTCCATCGCTATTGTAGGAAAAAGTGAAGCTCCTGAAAGAAAGCTGTGATGTAAACCTAACAAATAAATGTGTGTGTGTGTGTGTGCATGTGCGCGAGCATATGCACATATATTTAAATGTCTGTAAGTGCACAAATACTGAAGAATGCATGTGTCTGCATGAGTGTGTATACCCTCCACCCCCCCTCTAATGAAATGAATAGAAATAAGGTGAACATTTTAAGGTGAGAAAAAATCTTTTAAAATATTATATAGCAGGCCAGACCAGCAGGAACTCATTTTTCATTCATGTATGCTAATTACATGGTGCCAGATAGCAAGGGTTCTCTTCCTAAATGGAAAAGTCTATTTATTTTATTTTATTTTTTTATGATGTTATGAAGAAGAAGAGGGGAGGATTAGCATGCACACTAAACTATACTGCATATCACCTAAATATGCAACATAAAATTATGCTGTCACCTGAAAGGAGAGAACCCTGGCTTTCCTCCTTGTGCACTGTTCTGATGGAAGCAATTAAAGCCTAATCCAAAGTTTAATTATGAATTCCATGATCTGTTTCTCATTATGCTAGGCCATGCCCTGGTATCTCTAAGCAGAAGCTGGTTATTCCTAGCAAAATGAGGTTGAAGGCCCTTGTGCTTTCTTCTCTTACAGCACAACCTCAGTTCAACATAATTTTATACCTAGATGAATATTTTTAATTTTGTGAAATAAAGATCCAGGTCTGGATCTAAGCAAGGTCGCGCTTAGGGTAAATCCATTGATATTCCTGTGTCTGTGGGACTAAATAGGACTTTACAACACAAAGATGTACTGTATTTTTATCTATCCTATCCTTTGTAATTGAATGCACAAAAACTGCATGTGCAGAGATACAAGCCCAAACCAAGTGTTCTTTGTATTTCTGTTTACTTAACCATCCAAGGGATCTCATAGCTATGATACTGAAGGCCACTGAGGATAACCATCGAAAGATCAGGTTTTCAACCTTGCCATTTATTCCTGAATAAAATAGTTTGGAATCAAGGGACGAAGGCAGCTCTGGGAGCCATCAAATCTCCCAGACACTTCCCCTCTAAACAATAAAACAGTAGCTACGTCAAACTCTAGGATTAAAAGCAACAGAAAGCCCAGCAGAGTTTTAAAGACTTTTTTACTTTAAAAATCTTTATTATGGTGGAAATTTCACAGACAGGAGAATCACTTCATCTTAGGTGACTAGTTAAAATATCCAATGAGAGGAGTACATGATAAAAGAAAGGAAGAGTGACGACGGGTGATTGTAGCTCAAGTAAAAAAAATAAAGGCATTACAGTGAAGAGCAATGTTAGATGGATGCTAAACCTGTACAACTTTAATATGGTACTTTTATAGGATGGAGCTATTTCATAGCAAGGCAGGATTCGCCAAGTTCAAAAATTATTACAAGCTATAAATTTTCATGAACTGCTTGAAAGTTCTCTTACAGAATCCAAGTCCCGTCTGACAAGATGTTGAGAGGGGGGGGGAGCAGAACAAATAGGGCTACCAGATTTGGTCTGCAAAATCCAGGATACAGAAATCCAAATTTGCTATCATCTAATGATAATCAAGAGTTTTTCAGACCAGATAGTATAACCCTATTGCAAAAAAAAAAAAAAAAAAAAAAAAAAAAAAAAAAAAAATGATGAAAAAATGGTGTGGGGAGAGGGAAAAAAAAAGATATTAAAACAAAATAGAAAAACAATAAAAAAAAAAAAAAAAAAAAAAACACGTTTCTTTATGTAGTTCCCATTTTATACACTATGTAACTTTGTATGTCATATACAGTATGAATAACAGATGCAAAATATAAAACATAATACAGTGTAGTGAAGCATATTGCACCAGAGGCAGTTCAAATAACGAGACAACCATTCAGGATTAATTCACAAAGTCATTTGACCCAATGCCTGGGAGAAAACAAGATTTTTAGAGCCTTTAAAAAGGCAAGCAGGATCAGGCCCGTCTGGAACTTGGGGTTAATTCCATAGAACAGGTGCAACTATAGATATAACTGGAGATAGGCAATCCCACAAATAAACAAGTCTTCTATCTTCTTCTAAAGAGAATAACCAGCACTTTGACTTGTATCTGGAAGGCTACTGGCAACCAGAGGAGCTCACATGATGGATATGTGCCAAGGCTATCTCAATCACAACTGCCACCTGAGTCTAGGAGGACCCACAAATTATATACCAGGTCTATCCAGGTCAGTACAACCTCATCTGGAACCAAAAATGGAAAATCTCCGTATCTTCAAAATCCATAGCTACTCAGTCTGCTCTTTTACATCTAAACCCACCACACCGCATCCAAATTTGAACAAGAACTTTGACCAGCAGTTGGGATATACAATATCATCAGCATACTGATGTTACATGAAATCCTGACAGCAGATGATGTCGCCCAGAGTTTCAAGTAGATATTGCACAAAAGTGGGAAGAAAACTGAGAGCCGGCTCTCAGAGTAAAACTGAGAGCTGGATCAGTACCAATTGGAACTAGCCCCGGAGGAAGGAAAACCACTACAAGACCATGCTTCCCATGTCCAAACTTCCTGTCTGCACAGTTGGCTACTTGGCAAGGAAAAAATATTACAGGATGAGTTGCTGTTCTTGAAAGTACAGTAGTCCCTGCCTTTCTATCAGCATTTATAAAATAGAACAAAATGAATATAATTGAAATTAGCTTCATAACTATCTGTGATTATAGGGCTATGCCCAAGGATCATAGAAGTCCGGATGGTGATCACAACAGCAAACTAGATAGTCAGCCCTCTTTCCATGTACATCCATGTCACAGGCAAGTACAAAAGGTGGGCTTCAAACACACTTGGGCAACTAACCTCATGATTTATTTGAACCTATATATATCCTCCCTCCCACCATAGATGGCACTGATAGAATGGTCAAATATTAGGAGAAGCATAAAGTTATGATTATTTGGTTAAAACTTATATGTATATAAAATAAACCCAATGACAATTCATAAGGGGTCAAAAAGCCAAGATGCAAAGCACTTTTTTAAGTATGCACAACCTTATAATTACATTTGGAATTACAAGCTAAAACAATTCAAGTGATACGAAAGAATAAGCAAACTTAAAACATAGAAAACCTTATATCCAAGGAAAATAAAAATGTATTTATTGGGCATCAAAATGATATTAACAAGGTGCCAAATATTTTTGTAGCCAGAGATCCCACTCTTTAAAAACTATGAAAATAATATGTTAAAGTTTTCTGAATATATTTGTGTTTATTTTGTGGTTGTTTTGATTCTTGCAGTCCAGGTCTCGGAGTTCTACTCTTTAATAAATTCTGAACACATTTAAAATATTTAAAAAGTGAAAAGAACTGAAGAACGTAACATTTTTGTAGAAAGAAATAGATGGATGAAATCTCTCTTCCTTTATGCTGTTGCTAAATTTATAAGCATCTAATCAAGTCAGTTTGAAAAATATGTTTATCTAGACAAAGTACAATCTTTATTTAATGTCCAATGAGATAAAATCTATCATCTAAATTCTTCTAAGTCCATCCTTGAATAATAATTGCCTCTGAATCCCAATATTGCAAGTGATTAGGGAGCTTTGCAAAAATTATACCTTGCTTTCCTAAATCTGAAGCTTGCCATGCCTGCTTATATGTTTTCAACCTAAATCCTTTCCTCTCTACAGAAAAAAAGATAAAGCCAACCATTGGGGCCTGCTTATTTAATGAGGATTTATGTCATATCAGGGTAAGTGACATTTCCTACCTTTCAGAGAAGCACCTGTATTAATTGCATTTCCTGTTCTTGTATTGCTTTGTTCAGAAGAAAAGAAAATCATCTCAGGTGAGTTAACCTTGCTTTCGGAGGGCACCTGCAGTTATCTCAGCGCTTATTGTAAATCAAAACATGTTAAGCCTTTAAAGCAGCCAAATAAAGAGGTGCTGACAAGGGGGTATGCCAATAGGATTAGGAGCCTTTCTCACCACTTGTATTATCGGGATGCGAGACTGAGTCATGTTAAATTACAGGGGAAAGAGGTATTCCCAGATATTCTACAGACGAAGGATTCATTTGCTTGTTTGGTAAGATGAGGAATAGGAGGAGAATGTAGTGTTTTGTGAATTTCCTTAAAGAGAGAGAGAGAAACAGAGACAGAAAGACAAGCACCTTCCTTTTAGCTTAAGGCTTCTATAATTGACCAAGATTTTCCAGAGAGATTTGATCCATCCAAACCCTGTTAGAACTCAAGCCTCTGGCTGAGATCACAGCTGAGGTGAATAAGAATTAGTCTACTCTCTCCTATGCAGCAAACACAAATTCCCATCTATTAGGATAAATGGCATGTCGTTCAATTTAAGCACAGGCAAACAGAGACTGTCAGATTTGGGAAATGACAACTGTTATTTATTTATTGAGAATATTTATATAGTTTTCCTTATCCTCCCCCCCATTTCAGCCACTATGACCCTAGCAGATCCGTCATTGCTGCAAAATATTACCACTCAAAGAAAATGGAAGCCAATAGGCACTTAATAGTCATAGTTGATAGTCATAGTTGATTTATGAGGTAAAACTAAATTAAAATGCAACAAAATATAAGCATTCACTTGTTTTACAGGGGTCCAAAATAATTATTTTTCAAAATACCTTGAAATGCCCTTGTTCCCCTTCAATTAATATTTAGAAATATTGAATTGATTTAATCCATTAATAATTTCTTTGTAAGATCCCTCACAAAGATTTAGCTCAAGTGATGCTATGTCACACAGTTTTGATATGGAAAGAATTGACCACTGCCAATTATAATAAAGACACAATCTCAAACTATTCAGAATGCAGAATAACAGAATTGAGATGGACTCTGGAGGCCTTCTAGTCTAACCCTCTGCTCAGGGGTTATACCATTCCAGACATATGGCTGTCCAACCTCTTCTTAAAAAGAAGAAAATAGAGCACCACAATTTCTGCAGAAGAGTTTAATTGGTTGAAATGATTAATTGTTGTCACTGTCTGGAAATTTCTCCTTAGGTTGCTTCTCTCCTTGATTAGCTTCCGTAAATTACTTCTTGTCCCACCTAAGGATGCTTCAGAGAGTAGGTTGAAACCCTCTTCTCTGTGAAAGCTCCTCAAATATTGCAAGACTATCATCATATCACCCTTAGTGCTTCTCTTTGTTGGATGAAGACCAAGGAAAGTGGGCATCAGATTGCAGGTTTTTAAACAATATTTATTAGCTGACTTCCAGATGTGTGCTGAAAAGTTTATAATTCCCAGTCAGCAAGGAAATGACCAGATAAGGAAGCACTACCCTAAAACATGATGGAATCCAAACTTGGCCACTTTTTTTATTTTAGGTGACTGTTTGAACATTCCTATAGTTTCCCAAGTACATTTTCTCCTGCTGCTTTGCTATGTATAGAAGACATGATGTGAGTTAATGAACAAGTTGATCTTGCAAGTTGACCATTGCAAATTTTGGAAGCAATTCAGTGTATTGAAATATATAAGAACAAGGAAAATAGAGATAGTATAAATAGCAAATATGAAACCCTTTGCTAACCATTTTATAATTATTTAATAAATATATAAATAACTTTGCAGGCCTTTTTTTAAAAAGTCAACATGTAAGGGATGACATTGTATGAAGAGACTGCATTTTGTATTTTGGAGAGATGCCGAAAGAAATTAAACTACTTACTTATGTTCCTCTGAGCAGTTACCTGTTTGAACAGCTGGAGCAGAGGTAAAAATCAGCTTCAGACCAGAGCCAAAGCTGGAGAATATACACTCTGAATTATATTTTCTTTCTTCTTTTTACTTCTAGCCTTCTGTTTGAAGCATGCACATGACCAACCTGTTTTCTCTTGCTGGTAATAATTTCTCTAAATTAAAGGTCGCTGCAGTATTTCAAACCTGCCAAGGGTCTGTTGTTGTACAGGCCACTGTTATAAGGAATCTGGCTTTCAAATGTTAGTACTTAGTGCCAAATTATACCTGATGTAAAGATCTGAAAGTCATTTGTCAATCCACAGGCCTTCCTTTGTTGGAATTACTCATGACAAGAACAGGTTTTGCCTTAAGTCTTTGCTGTAGGGAAGAAAGTAGTAGTTTATTTCATTTTCCAAAAGAAAGACAAAGCAAAAATTCAAAATGCCAGTGGTTAAAATATAGGGAGAGAAAAAAACCTAATCTTTCCTTGGCTCGTTTATTCGTTGCCCAATATCTTCAACAAACTTGATCTTGCATTCTATAGCTATCCTATCCAATATCTCATGGTCATTAGATAGCAACAAAAAGTTTGAATTTTTTCTGTCTTTTTGCTCTCATATCCAGTGAATGTCCAGATATTTTGCATAAATTGGTGCTGTGTAGAAGTGTGAAAGGAAGGCAAAAACGAGGTTGGTAGGTAATAAATATTGTTCTGTATGTTGCTCCTACTACTTCTTTTCTCTCCCCAGATCCTGAATTAGCCATCATTTCAGTAGTACCGTGTTTCCCCGAAAATAAGACCCTGTCTTATTTTTTTTGAACCCTGAAATAAGCGCTTGGCCTTATTGCCATGCACTCAAAGGCCCGATTGGGCTTATTATCAGGGGATGTCTTATTTTGGGGGAAACAGGGGTAGCAGTATGCACTATGAACTCTGAACAGCCTAGTAGCATCCATGATGTTCTCTCTTGGCAACTTTCATAGATGAAGTCATTTATGTTACAAACCCCCAATCAACCATTAGATGGCAGCAAAGAGACATCAAACACTCTGAAATTTGCTGCTATCTAGGGTTTGCTGCCCAGATAGGAATATTTAAGACAGAACACTTTTGACTGGTGAGCATTGCATGTACACATTCCTATATTCTAAACAAAAGGGAGACAGACGTTCTCTCCACATTAACAATGTAATAGTTGCAGGTGAGTGTAAACAATATTCTATGGGATTGAAGAAAGATTAGGGAAACATTTTGAAGACTCAGGTCTACTGTGATTGTTGCATAAGAGGGGGAACACAGCCCTATAATTGTTTTCTCCTGGCCACTTTTAGTTGGGACAACCTGTGGAAGGAGCAATCAGTACTGAGCCTTCTCAGTGTAGAACTGAAAAGTTCTATGTATGTTCTTTTGAAATGTATTAAAACCTTTTAGAGATTGTTATATAATCATTATTTGTTTGCTTAAATGTACAGCAGGCAGTGTGGGTTTTGTTACAATTAGAGCGGCAATAATATTTTAACCATTATGAACCTTTCATGTCACACCAACAAAGTGAATTACATACACATAATTTTTTGCTATAACAGTCACAGCAAGTCCAATTGATCAATGAAGTAATTGGTTTATTCAAAAGCTGCTTTGTTATCAATGGAATTCTGTGCTAGTAAAATGGATAAAAATACAGTCTAAAAAATTAAATTGAACAACTAATAAACTGAATTAACAAGCCCTTTGCTACCCCTGAAAATAATTCATGTGCTTAGGGAAAGTGGAAATAAAATATTGATTGTGCCCATAAACCCATTAAAAGTAGATGCTACATGTCTTCTGATAAGTAGGTGATAATAGCAATAGCAATAGCACTTAGACTTATATACCGCTTCATAGTGCTTTACAGCCCTCTCTAAGCGGTTTACAGAGTTAGCATATTGCCCCCAACAATCTGGGTCCTCATTTTACCCACCTCAGAAGGATGGAAGGCTGAGTCAACCTTGAGCCGGTGAGATTTGAACCGCCGAACTGCAGCTAGCAGTCAGCTTGAAGTAGCCTGCAGTGCTGCACTCTAACCACTGCGCCACCTCGGCTCCTGATAAGTGATAAGGTGATAAGTCTTCTGATAAGTGCAGACTTTCCCAATCTTCTGCACTCCAGATGTATTAAGTCTAGGATTCCCATGCTAGGTTTCTACACTATATCTTGATTAGTGGATTAAGCCATCTTCTAGACCTGTCAAGGGTCTGTCAAACGTGCAGCCCACAGGCCAAATGAGTCTTGCGCTGGCCACGCCCACGCCCAGTTTAGCAAAAGGAAGGAAAGTCCCAATACGTCACGTGATGATGACGTGAGTTTGACATCCCTGTTATAGACTATATAATATACTGAATCCTAAACTGGTCAAATAAGAGGAAAATAAAACTAAGTGAAGGATATTGGTTTACTTTTATCATTGATTGATTAATATGCTTGTGTTCTCATAATGTCATTTCATAATCTTATGCTACCACTAGTTTGTTGTCATTCATGTGAACTTACTGGAGTTAGTTTCCTAGAAGAGTCAATAAAGCAAGCAGTGGGAAAACCTAGTCTGGACTGTACTATCTTTTGCTGATTAATAGTTTGTTGTTAACCCCATAACTATTTTGGTTAAACGCAGCTGTTGGAGGCTACACATTGTCTTCTTTTCAGCATTAGAATACCAATGTGTGATTTCCTTAGTGTTGCTATAAGATGTGTGAACTTGACCATCTTAGCATTGTATGAATTCAGCCATCAGAGTGTAGCAATTTGAATGGCGAACTAAAATGGATAGAAGGATAAATAAACAGGCTAATTGAAAGATTGTCCCTAGGACAAAACAGATTTAAGTTGATTACTGTCAATAAAACCATTTGGAAGAAAACAACGATTTAAAATATAGACTAGCCTCCAAAGAAAAACTTAGTCTTAAGCTAGAACTTACATGTTTGCTTTAAAGGTCTCAGTTAAACTTGCAGCACAAACTACTTCTGAAATTACCCTCTATTTCAAAAGCAATTTGTCAAATGGCTCAGAGAAGGAGCTGTGTTATATCCACGCTCTCAGATCCAATGAGTACTTTACAAATATTTCGGCAGAACTGATCAAAATGTTTTTCTAAACCAAGAAAATATATGCACTATTTGCAACTTTAATTATTCTTCTTTTAAAAAAAGTATATTTTGCAAAATGGCATTTTTTTCACTTTGGGTTTAATATTTATACTATGGAGTTGTACTTTTTTTTTCAAATGATGCATTTAAAGAAATCAGTTTTTTTTTTAAATTTGGGTGTTTTGCATACTGTGTTATGAATGTTACATTATTAGTAAGTGCATAAAGATATAATTTGTAATAAATTAAAATTTAGCTCCTTCCTTCTTTAGCTGCCATTTTACATTATTCTTGCTCTTCGAAATAATTTCAAAGTTTCGCATTTTCTCTTTCATTCTGTTCAAAAATCAACAAACATACATAGTAGAATAAGCAGTGTAAGGAACATAATATGCTTTTCCAAATTTGGAATGCTCCCCAAGCTGCATTCAGAGGTATACAAAATGTTTCAAATTTGAAAAGATGTGACTTTGAAATGATTTTCTCTGAGACTTAAATAGGCTGTTCCAATTCTTCCTATAAAGTGTCTTCGGAATCCAAAATGCTTTACACCTCTCTAGTTGCAAACTTTTAAGTGTCTTTCATTAAAACTTTTTAACAACATTCTTTTAAAGTTTATTTAGAATTGTTTATTATTAGCCCATGCCATACTAGTCTCTTTCTGATATGTTGGATTCCAACTACCACAGTCCCTACCAATAATGCTAAAAAGCTGCTAAAATGTTGAGAATGGAATTCAATATATTTATAGGAGACCAGGTTGAGGAACACTGGCCTACATACAGTATCCCTCAGTAAACATCATGTAAAACCAACAGAGATATTTATCCTTTATCCCTTCCGTGTGAAAGAATCATATGTCTCTGTTACAGGCTGCCCTATGTTCATCTCTCACCTGGCCCATTGTTAGCAACATGAGCTTCCTATCTTTCACTTAGTTTAAATCTTTTTTCCACGATAAACTTTGGGCAGAAATGAGACTTTTCTATCTTACGTATTTCTTAACAAATAGATTTTCTTACTTTATACAAAATGAGTTAGTATTCTCTGATAGCTGGGCTAAGCTTATATCCTTCATCCAATACAACTAAATTCTGAGAATTTTTCTCTTTATTAGAACTTTCTACTAAATTTTTCAACTCTCTGATCTGCTCAGGAGTACTTTCTCTGACAAGGGCTCTTGCTTTATCACACACTTTGACGTGTATTCTTCACCTGCTCTCCTTAATTCAACAAACTTTGATTTTGTGCCTGACTTATCACAGGCAATAAATTTTAATCATCAAAGATGCAATTCACTTTTCTCCTGATATCCAATGGGATTGTGACCACGTGCCCTGCTTTACAGAATATCATCCTCTTTGTTGACATTTCCTCTTTGAACAGGGTCCAACCTAATTCCTGATTAAAACCCAAGAAGCCTTCAGCATCATTTTATGGACAGCAGACTATCTAGTCATCATCTTTCCTGTTATTCTGAGATGATATATTTTTGTTTAAATTTGCATAATTACAGACATTGGTGTATGAGTGGTCAATGCCTGGAATACATTACCTGACTCTGTAGTTTCTTCCCCAAACCCCCAAAACTTTAACCTTAGACTGTCTACCGTTGACCTCACCCCATTCCTAAGAGGTCTGTAAGGGGCATGCATAAGTGCACCAACGTGCCTACCATCCCTGTCCTAATGTCCCCATGTATTCGTAACCATCTCATGTACTCAAAACCATGTTTATACATTTTATGTATTCACAATCATGTTTATACTTTTTCTGTAATCATATATACGCTTGACAAAATAAAAAATAAAATAAAAATAAATCATTCGGTGAAGCATAAATGCTGAGAGGTCTTTTTACAACCAAATGTATTTGTATTTCTGTGGATTTGATGAGTCCTATTACTGACTTTTGGAGTGTATGAATCAAACTTGACTCTTGGTTGACTTCATGGTCTCCTTATAATTTCCTTGGCAGCTGTAACAAAGTGGTTTATTTTGTTTTCTATTCTTTTTTTACTTCCCAATCTAGCCTGTAGCCCAGGTATCCCTGTGTGGTTTCTCAACAAGTACTGGGTTTTTGACTTTCCAATGGCTATATCCAAAGCTTCTTTTGAAGAATGGGGGTATTATTTGAAATCAATGGTGAGAATCTTGAATATGTCTCTATTGCCATCTAAATAAAATTGCACATTTGCTATTGCTTCCTTCACGTTGTCACAAGGAAATTGTCTCCTGGTATAGTGGGAAAAAGAGGGGATGAACTAATATCCTGCTTAATCCTACGACCCAGATAAATGGTTCCTAGTGTTGCAATATTACATTTGGGATTTTTGTTTTCACTCTAGTCTTTCCACCCATTCTCTCCTGTATTTCTCCCTGCTGACAGTATTTTGTAAATCAATGGAGAGTTCAATGGGAGGTTTAATGGACAATTTATAACTAAGTTATCAGTACAAGATAGATTGGGTGCTTTTCTTGGGTGGAAGACAGACCCTGAGCATTTTATGATTTATACAACATCCAAGGGTGGTGGAAGGGTATGAAACAGTTGTAAATCAGCTAATAAGCAAAGGCTAAGCAACATACACAAATATTAAGACAATGCAGGTGTAGGAAAATAAATCCCATTGCTAAATGAAATTATACACATATACAACTATTTCGTATTATTAAGGCTGTTTTTAGGGTCTCTCAGCAGGGGTCTTTTCTCATGTACCTTTCTGAGTTTTCAGCTAGAAATACACAGGCTCACTGGCTTTAAGGAAAAAGGTTTATTCTGTTTGACTGACAGAACTAGCATTTAGCGTGATTAGTAATGGCAATTTTTGTACTTTGCTTTATCTAGGTACATGGGACTAACCACCTTTCTAAATGCCTTAATAGAATCATTGTTTCACAAGTGGAAATCTTACAGCCTCTGGTATGAGTGACAGGATCCTGCATGATCCTGAACCTCTTAGCATAATCTTCGATAAATCTTTCAGGACTAGCTCCTTACCCAACTTATGGTCACTAGCCACAGTCATCCCTATCTTCAAAAAAGGAGATCCCAGCAACGTCGAAAATTACAGACCAATCTCATTATGTTGCGTCACCTGCAAAGTCATGGAATCAATCATAAACCAATCCATTACCCTCCACCTAGAAACTAACAACCTACTTTCTAACAAACAATTTGGTTTCAGGAAAAAATTATCCTGTAATCTGCAACTCCTACACTGCAAAAACATATGGACTTCAAAACAATAGACACAATTTACATAGACTTCTGTAAAGCCTTCGACTCAGTGGTACACGACAAACTACTTCTGAAACTAAAATCCTACGGCATCTCTGGACCCCTACATAACTGGATAGCTGCGTTCCTGTCGAACAGACAACAA
>QLTV01003971.1:2124980-2148556 GCA_003457575.1 Thermophis baileyi
GAGATGCAGTCATTGGTATATAGAGAGAAGAGAAGTGGAGAGAGTACACAGCCTTGGGGTGTCCCTGTGCTAATTGTACAGGTATCTGATGTGATTCTGCTTATCTTCACCTGCTGCTTCCTGTTTGTTAGGAAGCTTACGAAACAGTATGAAACAGTTGCAATATCAATAGCACTTAGACTTATATACCATGGTGCTTTATAGCAATCTGTGAGCAGTTTACAGTATCAGCATATTGCCCCCAACAACCTGGGTCCTCATTTTACCAAATTCAGAAGGATGGCAGGCTGAGTCAATCTCGAGCCCAGCCAGGAACAAACTCCAGTCCGTGGGCAGAATTTGCCTGCAATACTGCATTCTAACCACCAGGGCTCTGACATTCTGGGTTGAATAGTCATTATGCAGGACTGGACTATCCTCAGAAAAGATATCCTACCCCAAATTTAATAAGCTCTTATTGTCCTCTGGTACAGTGGCATCTTTAAAGTAACATACAAGTGTCACTCCATGTAGCTTCTTTATGTACACTGGGAATGGTGACATTATGTCCTTCATCCTTAGCCAAGAAAATACCCTGGTTGACCTAATCATAACTATATCATAGGCTTATTCCCAAGTATCTATAGTTGAAGTTCTCCCAGATTCTTTTTAGAGCAGGGATGTCAAACTCGATTTCATTGAGGGCCGCATCAGGATTGTGTTTGACCTTGGGGGCCCCGGGGGTTGTGTGTGGCCAGGTTGGGTGTAGCCAACTCGACATCACTCGTGTCAGGAGTGCCTGTGGTGACCCAAGCGCTGTGCCAGTGAAAACAGAGCTTGGCTGGCAGAGGATTGCAGGAGGCCGTCGCAGCCGGGCTCTCCAGAAGTCCGTTTTCACTGGCAGAAGCACTGCAGGCCGGTCTATCGCTGTTTCCAGGGTGTCCCCACAGGCCAGATCTAAGCACTCCATGGCCTTGAGTTTGTCACCCCTGTTTTAGAGGTATTAAATTTAAATGCCATGATAAAAATGGACACTAAGCAAAACTCCATTTTGAAGGCAGACCCAAACTAGTTCCTAATCAATCATCTTGGAAAGCAGAACAATATCTGGGACCAGGGCTCACATTCTAACAAACAAACTATGCGTTTCCACATAATGGAAATGAGTATTGCTTTGATTTTAGAAACCAACTTGAAAGTTAAGTTTTTTGGAAAGTAGCCCAAATAGAGATACAGAGTCATTACTTACTAGCTTGAAGGACTGATTGTAGGGGTAGAAGCAGCTTACAATTTCTGCAACTTTATTCTTTTGTTTTCATAATGCAGGTAATAGCATTGTTTTCGTTATGTAGAAATGTAAATATTGGCAAACCTATCAAGTATGAAAATTGGCATTACAACTTTAATTGCACACTTCCATGTGGTCCAATTGATTTTAGTTAGTCTGTACAGATATGACTGAAGGCAAAGTTTGTTTTGCTGTCTTTAAGTTGTCAGAACCTTCAGGAACAGAGAATAGTAATCCTAGGATCAATAATAAGAGACAGATATTGTTCACCTGCTGTGTATTGTTTTTAAGGAAATCATGAGACACTAAACAGATGAAGAAGAGGGGGGAGGAATTATAACTGTTTGCAATCATACTTACTAAATTTTCTTTTCTAGATATATTGACAAATGGCAGAGAATAACAGCTCTGAGACCCAGATTAACCAAAGAAAGTGTAATAGACTGAAAGAATTCTGACTGCAAGTCCTATGAGAGATATTTGGACTGAAGCATCTGTACTGTTATATCTTCATGTATCTGGCAATACCGTAAATCTCAAGCCAATTAATCAGGTTGAAAGATATATTTTACAGAAAGCAAGCATGAGTCAAAAGACACAAGATGTTGTACCACGAAAGTTATTTAAGACTGGCCTTATATTTGATAAGCGGGTGACAATGAATTACTGTCTTATAGAAACTCAGGACTCAGACTGTGAAACTCCAGGGGGTAGTCGCTCATGATTCTTATACTTATAGTGCAAGCGGGTGTAGAATGATTTTTACTGCAACATGCACATCAAATAAAATACTTCAAGTCTCTGATCCAGACAAGATTTACCTTACAGTTCTTTATAAACTGGAAGTTTGTCCACACGTGCATTTCAACTATATCCCATGTTTTGGACACTCACATTCTTTTAATGTTTACTAGAACTACATATAAAATTTCAACTACGTATAGTACCACAGTAAAGAGGTAGTAAGAGCTTAATATTTGGCATTTATTTATTATTAAATTTGTATGCCACCCATTTAACTCTATAAAGCAACTCTAGTAGCTTAGTTTACATTATTTCCTATATAACAAGAAATTAATCTTTTTTTAGGAATTGTATATTTGCTTTTCATCATAGTAACAGTCTCAAGACTTCTATTTTGATCACTTACTCCAGAGCTCGTCAATATACCGTATTTTTCAGACTATAAGACACACCGGTGTATAAGGCGCACCAAGATTTCGAAGAGGTAAGAAAAAAAATTTTTTTGCCCTCTCCCAGCCCCCCAGGAGCACTCTGCAGACCTCCCAAACCCTCTGCGCACCCCATTTTTGTGAAAAACAGGCCATTTTTGGCAAAAACGGGGGCATTTTTGCCCTCCCCCAACCTCCAGGAGCACTCTACAGACCTCCCAAAGCCTCTGTGCACCCTGTTTTTGTGAAAAAGGGGCCATTTTCACCCATTTTTTCTTTTTTTTGCAAAAATGGCGTTTCTGCCCTCCCCCAGCCCCCAGGAGCACTCTGCAGACTTTCCAAACCCTCTGTGCACCCGTTTTCATATGGGGCAGGGCTTCGGGAGGCCAAAAATGGCTGTATTCAGTGTATAAGACACACCATTTCCACCCTCTTTTAGGTAATTTCCCACCCAATATGTATGTTTATTTGATATATTTTCAGCTAGCAGATTATGGATTTGTACTGTACAAGTAAAGCAATTCACAGCAATTTGTAATATTTTCTATTATCCATAGTTTTGAGACTTGTGGCATTTGTCTAACTGCAAAATTAAGATCAGAAAAACTGGTTCCAGAACAGTTTATTGGGGATACCACTTTCCCTTCATTCCACAAAATTAAGATTCCCTCTCCTCTGTAGCATTCTATATTCAACTGATAGTTGTCCAACATATTATTTCAGTTTTCTTCATATGTTTTTCAATCACCAGCTCTTATTCTTGTTATGTCCCATCTGCATGTTTATAAATCATTTGTGATGTTTTAAGATTGCTTGGTATATGCTAATAATTTCAATAGGTAGTTATTTAAAATTATAAAGAAAAAAAAAACCCTGTAACAATACATACAGGTAAAAAGGTTAAGTATGGCCTTAAATTTAAATCTTCAATGATTTTACCATTTTTCATGATTCTATCAATCTTCTTTGTAATCAGTTATATTTTGCAATAACCAATTTTGAATACATTTATGAGGGGGGGAAATCAATATAAGCCAGATAT
Organism: Thermophis baileyi; assembly: GCA_003457575.1. NCBI lineage: Eukaryota > Metazoa > Chordata > Lepidosauria > Squamata > Dipsadidae > Thermophis > Thermophis baileyi. The sequence goes on from QLTV01003971.1 coordinate 2,128,462, forward strand.
TACAAAGAAAAGTTATGCATTTACTTGAACATGTTTCCATTAAAGTAGAATTCCCTTTGGGAAAAAAAAGTATTTTAAGGTTTCGTAGACATTTAATTCAAGGACACAATGAGTCCTTTCCTTGTTGAGTCACACATGTTCCTAGTTCACCTACAGTTCAAGTGTATTTCATATACTCTTGACATTCTGCTCTTTTCTAATTTTTAAACAGAGACAAGGAAACAATGGTCTGTAGAGTGCTGGGTATGATTATAAGCTAGAAAGGTTTTCTAAAGTTGCCACTTTGGTTCTGATAGCAGAAGTCAGCCAGACAATTAGAGGGCTGTGTTAATGTACCAGTGATAGGAGTGAACTTTGAATGCTGTATTCTATTTATTTTATTTATTTATTTATTTTATAAAATTTATATGCCGCCCAACTCCAGAAGGACTCTGGGCGGCTTACATCATACATTTATGAAATTAAACCCACCCAATTGTTTCATGGATGAGGCAGGCAGACATATAATATAAAGCTACATGATCACAACTTATCACTTCTCTGGACATCTGAAAGATTTTTGTTAAGCTTAATTTTCAGTTCGAAACTCATTTTCCTTCCATTCATGGAGGATAAACCAATCTATTTACCTATGTATCTTCTACATTAGTGTTTCTGCATCTTGACAACTTTAAGAAGTGTAGACTTCAACTCCCAGCATACTGGTTGGGAAATTCTGGGAGTCCAAAGCCCACACATCTTAAAAGTTACGAAGGCTAAGAACACTGTTCTACATGATTACTTCCTTGATAAAATTATAAAGGGCCATCTTGGCATTTAAATCCCTTTTGTTGTTTATAACTTTATATATAATTTGTAATATGAAATTGTATGTAGTGAAGAGTATCAAAAAGTTTAAAACATTTATAGGTTCTCAAAACTGAAACGATGGCAACTTTTGCTATATATTTATAAAATGACTCACGAGTTTAAGTAATAAATCCATGACTAACCTACTCAAGTAATCATTTGTTTTCTTTCCCAGCAGTGTAAAAGTATAAAGCAACTTAAAGATCTAGTTCTAGAAAACAATATATTTATAGTGTCAGAATATTTCTTCTGAAATATTTAGCTGAACAAAGTTAAATGTTTTTGGTTATTAATACTAGGTTACTCATGCCCCTTTGCTTGATTTAATCCCCACCATTATGATTGCATGGCAAAATAAGAATTGTTTGTCTCTAATCTCAATCATAAAAACTAGCAATTTCATATATTCATTCAGCATCAACTTTTGCTTTTACATGGCTTCATTTCCACTAAAAGAAGCAGCTTTGTTTTGCAGCTAAAATGGGTTATAAATCAAAATATATATACCAAATCAATTATACTGCACTACAACTAGAAAGTAAACATGGAAAATACATTTACTTTCAGCAATACATATATAGCTAAAGCATGATGTGGGATTAGCATCCACTTCAATTTTGTCTTCTAAAGAAATAGTTTGCTCTGCAAATGTATTAAATACCAAATTTCAGTTCATGAAATTTGAACAATTTTTTTAAATTTTCTTTATTTAACCATTAATAGATAACATTAAGAGATCAACACTATAAGAAAACCATGCTTAAAATAGCCAGCTGCATTATCTTTGAACCTGTCAGTTATTCAAAAGCAAATGATAACAATACTAAAATATATAACATAGTAGAACTTTTATTTATGCTGGTTAGAAAACAATTCGTAGAACAATAGCAGCCATTATATCCATCTTCCATTGTAACCCTGGCGTGTCTCGAGCAATTTGCACAAATTGAAGCACCATTAGAAGCTATGTCGTTTCCATCTTGTAGCAATGCTTTTCAAGTTCCGCTCTGAAAAAGTAAGACATTTAGAGTATTAAATTATGAAAAATACCTGATATTTTTTATTATTAAAAAATGACTTGAAATCAGGTTAAGTTTATAAATTGGTTTAAATCAATTAAATATTTTTCAATCTTATGAGAGTTACACAATTACACAATTGATTTATAATAGTTCTCCAAGCAGATATATGGTTGAATGCAATCTTGAACTTCAATATAATCTCCAGGTTGGGGGCAACTTGCCTCCAAGAACCAGCTGCAAGGGAACAATGGCAGGAGGGAACTACGTTTCCATTTCCTTGGAACTTATCTGGATGGTTAATGAGAAACAAGGCTCTATCCTACTTCTTATGAACTGATAGTCATGGCCAAATTGATTTAATACAAAACCAAAATTCCACATAGTTGATTTCATCCAACTAAAGCACAACTTAAATACCATATATAGTTTATTTTATTCTCTTAAGCTGGCAAATTAATTTTTTTATTAATCATAGCTTACTGTATCATCAAATACAAATAAAGTATCTTAAACAGGAACATTTTCAAACTAGCTTTTATGAAGTTAGCATTTATTAGCCACATAAAATTAAACTTTAGGAAATGTATTTTATCTATAACAGAAATTTCTTGTAGTGCTAGAAAAGAAAAGAGGGAATGATGCTTATTTTATAACACAACATCAATGTTAAAAATTATATCTAAACAAAATTAATGTTTTATCAGTAATATATAGTTCCATTATCATGTGCTGTAATAAAGCAGAAGTTAAATTTATTTTCAATGCTTTGAGATATAATTCTTGTTTTAGGGGTAACCTGTATGTTTTCATTACTGATATAAACTGAATGTTTTTAATGTACCTTAACTGGTTAGAGAAATCATCTTCCACATTATCATCATCCCAATTATCTTCCCACACATGTGCATCTTCATCTTCATCTAAACCAGCCCAGTCTAAAACAAAGCAGTGAACAATGTTTTAATATATAATTCATGAATTTAGACAACGTTGGATACATCTCAGTAATTTATAAATCAAAATGTTTCATTCCTTTTTAATTTCCAACAGGTTTAAGTTTCATGAACAACATTTTTAGGAATAATATTAATTTTGGTATATGACTAAATTAAAATTGAATAATAAATTATTTTAAACAGTAGTACGTGATGCATTTGTTTTGTTTTTCAAGCAATGTTATCAAAGACTATCAAGTTCCATCATGAACAGAGATCATTTAGTATTGAGATCTGGGCCAGAGCCAAAAATCATGGTTTGTAAAAATGACTGCAGTCATATACTACAAATGAATCACCGAGTGATCTTCCCAAAACCTGGCCAATAATTTACAGCCACTAATATTCCCAATTTGTGAATTTGGACCACCCTTGTTTAATCTGTAAGAAATGAACAAGTTGAGTGAGAATCGAACAACCCATTTAACAAGATGGGGCAAGGAAATGAAATAAATGAAATGAAATAAAATAAAATAAAGAATGGAAACCAGATTCTGCCTAAATAAAGATCACTTATGAGCGCCTAATTTAAAACCAGCAATGGTACACATTAGGAGAAACTAAGGGTTTAGAGTTCTGGCAGATGGCAAGGAACAATGAAAGGTCAGTTACTCCATAGGTACTGCTCCAATATCAATTGGAATTATAATAGCTGGGAATTTAATGCCTGATGTGAGTAAGTTGCACATCAGACCTTATCGTTTTTGCAAAACAAGTGGGAGCTCAGACTCTTAAATAGTATGCTTTTCTTCTAGCTGGCTTTCATACTATCAGCATAAATATATAAATCTGAGATGCACAATGAGAAAGGCTGATAAGTGAACAATTTTCTAGCGCACATCAGATTTGGTAGTAACCGCTACTATTTACTAAAATCAAAATAGTCTATTCAAATGTTTCTTATCTCCACTATTCCCATGTATCACAAAGCAGAGTTTAGTCTTATTCCTAACAATAGCATTATTTGAAGCAAAACAATATACAGTTCCTGAGTCAATTCACCAGATTTGCAGAGAAATTATTACAACTTTATCCAGTGGTGCTTTTCAAAAGACAAAACAGTTTAAGACATTGACGTTTTTCTTACTAAAAGTCATTTCATCATCAGTGCATGCTCATTTGTGCAAGAAAAAACCCTACATAGCATAAATCCTTTTATATTTTGGAAAATGCACTGGTTTGGTACAGATGTACTCATACATAATTCTGTTTTTCAGATTAAGAAGGAAGTCTCAGATTAAACAGGCACTCTCTGAAGTGTTATTCTTCTGTTAACTTTACCACGGCTCAGATTCTTAGTGCTGGTTAACCATATTTCGTATTTAAGAAAATTGATCATAAACCAGATTTAGAAATTAATTTCTAATTATACTTGATGTCTGTGGTTTAAAAAAAGACATTACAATCTTAACTGAAATTAAGGGCTTGATTTAAAAAAAAACCATTTTTAAATATTTAAATGAAATGCTTAATCCTATAAACAAGGATCGGAGAGCTTCAGAAAAGGGATATTCAAAAAAGAATTTCCTGTACTGTCTAAGTAAAGCAATAAGGAACATTGTAAAAGATCCCAAAGAGACCCAATACTGATTATCAATTATAAGTTACTGTTGTTTTGATAAATTCATAAAATCCATTACATTACACTTTGATTCAAACATTACACTTTGTTTAATAATGTCATGTATAAATAAAAAATCAGAATTATGATTATATATAATTATAATTTAATAATGAATCCCAAATGTACATCTGTGGAAGTAAGAAATAAATCCCAGTAAGTTTTTCTGGATCAAGAAGCGCACTGTAAGTAGTAGAAGCAGCAACGGCTAGCCAGTACAAAAGTTAAATTTACCTCAAAGAAGCCAAATAGAGTTAATATTACTCTCCAGTATAGTATTTAATAATCTTCTGTCACATTAAAAATTTCAATTTAGTAATAAATCTTGGAGGTCATTAGATTATATTTTAATAAACTTTTAAGTTTTTGTTCTTTAAAGTTATCACTTGGTTAAGTCTAACAGGTGTATATTTGATTAACTTCTACAATTCTAGCTTTAGCTTAACTGGACTACTGAAAATATTATTGGAAATTAATAACATGCTAATAAATACAATGAAAACAAAATGCTTTATTCACTTTTTGTTGAAAGTCAGAAATATAGCATACCACTGTAGCTGAAATATTTGTCTCAGAGTATATCACCTATTTAATGTATATTTGAATTTGATAGCAGTTGATTAAGTCATATCTTCAGAAAAAAATGTATTTTATTGAAAAATATATTTGTAAAACAGGTGCCTTCAAGAAAATGCATAGACTTGTGGTGACACATACTTATTACATTATACCACATTACACCCTAATTTTCTAGACAAAAAAAAAAAAAAAACAAGAATTTTCCAATATGGCAGAATTTTCCTAACAACTTTGTGTAACACAATAACGCATAGTGATGATGTCTTTATCAAAATAGAAGACCAGGGGCATAATCAGTATGTTTTATATAACTTTCAGCATTCTGAATATGATTTGTTTAGGAATATTGTCACTCCACAGATTTTTATTCACTATTGAATCTGCTTCACAACAAATTGGACTAAATCGGTTTAAAATGAATAGAACATTCATCTTTTCAAAAATAAGATAGTAAGATTTTTATTCATGCAGCATATTCCAAAGATGCTTTTTCAAAAGGCAACTGGCCTTCCTTGGTTGTTTCATTGAAAATGTTTTGCTTCTCATCCAAGAAGATGCTTTAGTCCTGAAGTGAAACCTAAAAACAACAACAACAACAACAACAACAACAACACACACACACACACACAAGCAAGTCCAGCCTTTTGGAAAAGCATCTTTGGGATAACCATGACCTGGATGATTAAGAATCTCTTTAGGTATTAATGCAGCAGTATGCACTGATACACAAACACACACACACAATGTGTACAGCTCTATTTGTGTGTGAGAGGGCAGGGGAAAGAGATTTATTTTAAAATGAAATTGTTTAAACTTCTATAATATTTTAAAAAAAAGTTTTTGAAAATAACTTCCTTACATTAAGGAAGTACTGTTGTAGCATAACAGAATACCAATAAAAGCAGAGCAAATCAATTTCAGATTGCTGAATACAGAATTGAATAACAAATTAATTCCTAGAATGTAAGAAACTTTAAACACTATTTTAGAATGTGTTTTGATTATATATTAACATAATTTTTCACTGCAAAACTTAATTATAGCTTCCATATATCAATTGCTAATTGATTTACTTTGCATTAAAATTACAGCATCTGAAGCTTATCACTTCTAATAAAGTGAAGGCCTTCTTACTACTAAATAGATAACAAACCTCAGTTTATATATAAAACAATAAATACCTTATACCCAATGAACACAATAAAATCCATAATATATAAGGGGCACAAAGCAGCATATTTTAAGTTAAAACATGGGAATGTGAATTTATTTTAATCCAAAAGCACCTCTGCAATTAAATATATTAATAAATACACAGCATTAGGGTAAGACTTCTACACTTACATTGTTTTAGTTTCCTAGTATAATTTATCTTGATTGCTTATTTAGTATCCTATCACTTTAGTGTTGTATCTTATGATTTATGATGAATGTATTTTTATGACAACTATGATCATGATTTATCAATTATAACTTTTATGTACACTGAGAGCTTATGCACCGAAGACAAATTGCTTGTGTGTCCAATCACACTTGGCCAATAAAGAATTCTATTTTCTATTCTATTTATGCTTATTTAAATACCAAAATATCTAATTTAAATATTTTCATTCACTTAGAGAAGTTAAACTAAGCCAAGAAAATAGTTATTCTTTAGCCATTGTCAATTACTTAAAAGAAAAACCTGTATCATGATTTTGCTACATTAATTTAAAGCAAATATGTGTGGATCCTAAATTTATTCATTATTAACTGCATGTTACTTATTGAAATCAAAGTTTTGATACGACAAGTGTTACAAGCATAACCCACCCACTTACACTCCATCATTTATGTCAATCAAGACATCATTTGGTGTGGAGCATAAATGGCTTGCTCAAAACATCTGCACTAAATCCAATAAATAGTATGAGGCGTCTTCCCTCATACCTTTTAAACCCAGTTTCTGCAAATGAATACCCATCTTTTTTTTTTTTAGCAACCTAAAGAAAGCCAAGCATACACGTGTGTTTCTAAAAATCGACTTTCCAGATGGAGTGAACTATCATTCCCAGAATCCCCAGCCAGGTCGAAGAACTTCAAATTACGCCTCCGTTTCAGAAAGAACGCGGCTTTCTTTTGTCCCACGGAAAGTTTGACTTCTTTTCTGACAAGAGAAAGGGGGGGAAAGGGAGGCCGGACCGCCGTCTACAATGCCCGGAGCCTCTTTAAGGATACCGCGTGGAAGAAGGGGCTCCTCGCGGGGAACGAGGCAGGAAACGAAGAATGGAGGCCTGCTTTGGAAAAAGGGGTCCAGCGATCTGGAACCATGCATACCATCCATCTATGTCGGCTGGGGATGATAGGAACTGTAGTTTCATCTCTGGAAGGCAAGGAGGTTGGATTGGGAGGCTTTCAGGTCTCTCCGCGCCCAGACCAACGAGGCGCAGACCCAGACGAGCCGCTGAGAGAAACCCGCGTTCGTTCTCCCTCTCCGCCTCCCCGCCTCCCCGTTTTCTAATCTACCTTCGGCAGGAAACTCCTCGAACTCGTCGTCTTCTTCCAGAAGCCCCAGATCTACGGGTTGCTTCTTTTCCGACATCATCGGCCTCGGCCTGCTCCTGCCGCTCTAGAATACTCCAAGGAGTCCCACTCTACTGCTCCCCGCTGAGAATGACGGGATAGGCACGCGTAGAATGGACGGCGCATGCGCTTTCGACGCGAACAGGGCGCATGCAGCTCGTCACTCCTTCCCTCCCCTCCCCCCCGCGCAGGCTTGAGAACTTTCTCAATCTTCTTGGAGGACAGAAAAAGGGAAGAAAGGAACCAGGAAGAAGGCAAATAAATCATTAAATAGATGATGAACCATCTCTGCTTTTCTTGATTTGCAACATAGATTCTTCTCCCTTTCTCTTTTTGTACGCTTAATAATTCTGAAATAGGTTTTTTTTAGAATTGCTCAGAAGCTTTATTCCGGGATTATTTACAGTTCTTTTTAGTAACACTCTTGCAGCAGAGTTACTACCATTATTTATATCGGGACTTTTTAATTGTTGAGTTTATAAGATGATTCCACAAATATAGGAATGAATAAATTAGAAGCTGGTATGATTAGAAGTCACACAGCAAATTTAATCTGAAATCTAAGGTTTTATTACAATCTGTAATTCTACATATATTTATATAAAGTAGGAATAAATACATACATACATACATACATACATACACACACACACACACACACACACACACACACACACGTGTATTTTAATTCTCGGTTGAGTATTCTCTAATTCTCTTAAATTCATTCTGTTTTAATTGTTAGCTTCTCAAAGATGGATGGCTGTATGTACTGTATGTATATGTGTAGGTATGTATATATTTTAAATATGCAAATAAAAAATAGGCCCCTCCATTTTTAATATTTTCAAAAAAATAGTATAGAAGTATTTCTGAAAGATAAAGCTTATCAGACTAAGATGAAAGTTCCCAGTTTAAATCTTTTTACCACTTACCTGTTTTTGCTCTTTGCTGTTCTTTCTTTTTTTTTAATCTCAGTTGACAAGTTAGTTTTGGTATCAATAAGGTTGTCTGTAGACTGAGGTGCAACAAACTTGCAAATCTTGACTCCCCAGTGCAAAGGCAAGTACCTGATTAGTATGAGTCACAATAAAGTAGGACATTTTCTAGATGAATTTTTCTTCCTTAACCACATAATTAAATTTCACCTGTTTTATGGAGTGCATGTTGAAAGGAGCACATGCTGCCAGAATATAAGTAAATAATTTTATAAGTTCTATTAATAGCAAATAGCATTCAAAAGACGTTAGTATTGCAACTAAAAGGTATTATGTAGGTATTCTGTCCCATTCTCCTTAAAAAAATGTTTGAAAATAATAAGAAAACTAGAAAATAATGAAGATTCATACTAGGCTACTTCATATCATTTTATGAATAAATTGAAGTTTATGAATAAATTTGACCGTAAAATTTCCTAATGGAACTCTAGATTTAGTTGCCAGATTATGAGAACAATGCAGTTTTACTCACAGTGTATTTAGGATTATAGCCTCATTTCAATAGTTTTCTTATATTGTGAGTCTTTACATCTTCCAGTACCAAATTTTGAAATTCAGTGCAGAAAATAAAACCCTGTCAACAGGGTTAAATTCTTTGTTATGGTTTTATTTAATTTCTTTTAGATAAAATCTAGGGCTATTATCTAAATTCCTAACCAAGAAGAGGTCCAGATATTGTAGCTTCTTAACTTTCTCTCTTCTAGATTTTGCATGTTAGTTACCAACCTTTGAGCAATTACTATAAAGAATGACTTTCTTCTTGATAGTTATGTGCTGTATCAAATTTTGACAATAAATTGCATCTCTCAATGATTAAAACGTAGAAATTTATGTTGCCCCTTCACTAACTGGAATCCCATATTTAGCTAGTATACTAGTATTACTTTGGAATTGTCAGAAGTGTGTGTGTGTGTAAAATTTGCTATAACTGCTTCATGTATGTGTGTGTGTGTGGTACATTTATGTTTGTGTGTGTGTGCGCTTATATACACATACATAATTTGCCACAAGTCTTTCGTGCCTGGGCATATCTCAACCAAACCCCAAAGCTCTGTTTTAAACCATTCTGTTATAATTATAGTTTCTACTTCGGGAATCAAAACACATTTCTTCTTGTGGAAAGCCTGTTGGATTTAAACCAAGTTTTTGTGTGTATTTCATCTACAAAATTTGCTTTTTGAACATTGTTAATTCAATTATAGCTACATCTAGAACTATTACAAGCTATAAATTGATCTCACTGACATGCTACTATACACTAATCATATGAAACATTTCACATTCTTAGCAAACCATGTATATAAGAGTTGCCAGAACCACGGGAGGACTAGTTTTTTTTCTGGGCTATGTAAATTGCTATAACTTACTGTTCGGAGAAGTACAATGGTCCAGACTGCAAATAGCAGATATGCAGCGAGTGTGGGAAGTGCTCTCTCTTGCAAGAGGAAATATGTTTGGGCGAGAGGAGGGGGTGCTGCCCTGGACTCCCATTTCTTCTCTATCAACTTAATTATTTGGATGATTATTACCAATAGTGTATGATATGCTAAGTTATTTTGTTTTAGTAAACATGTGACTCCTAGCCAATTCCAGAAGCCTAGTGTCAACTCATTCATTTTCATTGTTTTTCTTGCCTTACTTGCTGCAACTTCTTTTGTCAGCCATAGGCAGATCACCCACAAAAGTTACACAATTTTCTCTTTCATCCTCAAGGTTTTTTCAGTAGTGAAATATTTTAGAGTTACTGAACTAGCCTATTTTCTGACTTCAATTCATGGTGCCTTTGGGTCCAGTAAGACACTTCCCTTATGAAAGGCTCTCAAATCTCAGCTTCAATTGCATTTGAGAAGGAGCTAAATTATTATAAGGCTACTGCCAATTGCAGGTTTTATGTTTGTAAGCTATTGGCAGTTATAGGTTATAGAAGCTTCATTTTCTACTCTTGCAAAAATGCGAGTTGCAGTAAAGAATTAGACCTCAGACTCCTTTGCTGCTTAGTATAATATCTATTAAACACATTTTTCAGCTTCCGTCTCTGTTTAAAGAAGAAATTAGCCATGAAAAAAAATTAATAATTATCAACTGTTTAATCAATGAAAAGTCCTGATTCTTCTGTTAGGTCCCATATCAATATGTCTGCATGTATCCAGTTGATTGATTTTTTTTTTATTGCTGAATTGGCAAAGTTATGTATAATAATTTTTAACTGTAACTTTGTAATTTGTCATTATGGTTTCTCTTCGGCTTTTGCAATCAGATTGCCAATGAAAGAAGAGGCAGACGTCATCAAATGTCAAATACATATCACTCTCACTTTTCATAAATGTATTCTATAGTTATGGAACCAGAGCTTAACTGATTGGATTTGGTAAGATACCTACCTGTGGTGCCTGCAGGGAGCAAGACTTCACTTTAAAATGAAGTTATTCTGCAGGAGTTGTTGAATTGAGCATTTGACAAAAGAAGAAAACAGATTTTGTGGTAACTTTCAGCAAGTTGCAGAAAGGTTAAAACTAATTTCAGCTATAGAATAACAATAATGGCCATAATGCTGCATCCCAAATAGTGTCATATTTGCACGTGGCAGTCTGAATTTCTTGCCATATTTTTCACTTTTTTATATATATAACTGAGTAGGATTGAGGCCTTAAACAGAGACTACATTAAATGAATACATTAAGAGTAAGAGAGAATGATTTAAAGTTTCAAAAGGGTTTGTGGCATGCTTAACAGAAACTGTAAAATCACATATATTCAATTTAATTTTGCATTCTGCTGGTGATACAGACTAATATAGAGTTCAGAGTGTACATGGCAGAACAAGTTTGTGCCTGTGGAGTCTCTGATGTGTTTTCTCACTAGGCACTTACTTCGCTTGCCATATAATAGTATTTCGAAGTTGCTGGTTCTTTTCCTTGAACACCAAGAGGCTGATTCATGAGTCAATGACTAGCACAGCTGGCTTGCAATGTGTCCTAGATTTAGAAGGGGGGAAATATGCAAGACCCACACTAGGAATGTTTTAGACAAGTTTTAACTTGTTCTGTAGATGGTCAGAGGTTAGGAAACAGTGAACATTAAATCTCTTAGATCTTTACATTCAAATCTGAATAAGTAGGATCATATGCTAATTTTATAAATAGCAATAATGGAAAATCAGAAACTCGTGATATCCTTTATAGCTTGCTACTTGACCCCTTTTAAAATGTGCAGTTGGCAGAACAGTTAGAAGTTGGTCTAATACTATAGCATTCTTTGCCTGGTTACAAATGATTTCTTGGGACATTGTTGTTCAGACAGCATATTGATTCATTGATGGCCCTTAAGGAAATTTCTGTACTGTGATCCTAATTATTTGTAGTTTTGCACTACTTGGTCTTTTCTGTTTACATAAATCATAGAGTTGCATGAACTACCAGATATAATGATAATACTTTGACATGATATCAATTGGTGCAATTATCAAATAGATAATATGATACACTTCCACCTCTGAGAATTTGTCTTACATGAATCCTTGCTTTACCTGCAGAGAGTGATTTAGAATGCTTTTAACTCTATCTGCCTATATTTCCTCATTTTAAATTACTTTACTTTCTCCCCAAGTCGCATTTTTGTTTTTTGAAGGAAATGATATATTGTAATTAAGAGATAAAACAGGAGAAGAGATTTAATGAAATCCAGATCCTTAGTCTCTGCTTCCTTTGATTTCATCCAAACTATGTTTTCTAAAAAGAGAGTAAGAATAAGAAGTTAGGACTGCCCTTGTTGCCCTATAATTGGAGTGCTATATCATCAGTCGGTTTCAGAGAATATTTTGACCATCTATAGATCAAGTTACAACTTATCTAAAACATTCCTAGATTCCTTGGATCTTGCATATTTCTCCCCTTCTAGATCTAGAACACATTGCAAATAGAAAATGCTTCAAATTAGTTTTTTGTATTACAAAGAGTAACACAACAACTTGGCTGACAATTTAAATGAAAGAACTTTAGTTGGCAGCAGTCTACAGATCATTTAGATTAATCTTCTGTGACAGCATAGTTCTTTAGACTTGTTTCTCAATTGTGTTACTCCAAGTCCATTGGACCTTGAATTCGCTAATCTTTTTTGCTGGAGGAAATCAAGTTGGAAAAGGCCATCTTAAACTATATTGACCAGAAAAACGTAATAAAATTGGTAAAATCACAATACTTTATATTTTCAAATTATGCATGTACTTTTATTTCAAGACTCTTTGTGGTAATACATGATAAAATTGGACACATATCTCAACAGAATTTATTTAATGTTAATCTATTCATATTGAGATAAATGAAGAATTTTAACAATTTAGACACACCAGATTGGATTCTCAAGTGCCATGTTAGCATTATCAATCAAGTAAAAATTGTGCACTTGAATATAACAGCACATGGTTTCAATGTTGGTTGAATTAATTGGAAATCTCTCCCACTCTATTATCTTATAAATTCTTGAACAATGTAGATTGAATCACACATATCATGTTTTTACTTGCAGAATGATGGATATAAAAGCATTTGACTAAGGAATAATCCATTCTACTAAAGGATCAGACTTTCTGGAAATAATAGTTAAACCAACAGAATAGATCAATCTTAAAAAAAGTGCCCTCATTCATAATTTAACTGTGGACAACCTGGTATATAAAATCTGACTAGATTGTGGGGAGCATTCCCTCTTGAAAATGTGCCCACCAGTTTTGCACTTGGCATTAGCAAAGATAATGAAGAGTGGGGGAAATGGCTAGTGTCATCTGTGAATTATTGATGGTTCAGATACGTTCTGTGCCATAGGAAGTTGGATCCTTCAGTTAATTTGGATTTCTTACTATGGTACCACCTTCCCTGCAAGACAGCATCATTCATCCCTGACCTGCTGGATTCCATTGCCATATTGGCAGTGGAGATCCAAAGGCTGTTAGTCCTCAAGGATTTCAATTTGCTAATAGGTTACATTGCATCTAGGGCAACATAGGCCTACCTCAAGTCATCAAAGCTCAAGGCATATCAGTGTTCATACTTTGAATGTGATTTTTGCATCATGATTTTCTGAGGAGTTTCAGGAAATGAAGTAAGACAAGTGGAGGGCAAGTCTGATTAAACACAAGTAAAAAACTTGTATTGGGATTACAGGAAGCCATTATTGGACTAGCAGTCCTGGACAATTTTGCCCATTCTTCAATTTTCCCTTTTTTAGGGAAGGCTGTTGAGGAGCTGGTCAGGAAACAATTCTAAAAGCTCCTGAATAAAACAGATTATCTGGACTCATTTTAGTAAGGTTTCAATCCAGGATTCAATATGAAAACAACGTTGGTTATACTTGTCAGTGACCTTGTGTGGAGCTTTATTTATTTTAGTATCCTGTGTGGTGTTGGGGTAAGGACATTGCCATTTTTTCGGGGACATAGCTCTGAATGATTCTTTGTTCTCAGCATTGCAAGATAGGTTGAAAAATTGATGGTTTTGAGGAACTAAAGAACAGAAAGTAAGATGTGGATGTGCCTGAAAAATTATCTGCCTGAAAAATAAAATATACTTTATAATGTATCTTAATCATGTTGCACTAATGTTAAATTACAGAAAATAAAGATTTTAGGAGGGAAAGGCAAGAAAGTCAACGTTATAATCACTATCTAATAAACAAAAAAAAAACATTTCTCTAAGCAACAACTACAGATATATTCACTGACATAAAAATATATTAGGCTTTCTCTTTTGAAATCATGTATTGAATAAATCAATGTTTGCTGTATTGTTTTCTTCATTCTTTTTTGTCCATCCCCATAAAGTACTATGCACATTGACAGTTTGGTAATATTTGATAACCACTATCACCATTGCAATCATCTTATGAACTTCCCCTTCTCCATAATTTATAATGTAAATACATTTAACTGGGCCTTTAGGAGTAAAGTATATTTTAGTGAACAAAGATGAACTTCCTTTCCCTTTATTATATTTTAAGGGTACTAAGAAAATACTATGAGTGTATGAGTATAGTCTATGAGACTATATTGAATTCCTAGATGTTAATCTTTGAAAGTTAGAAGTTCTTAGTATTCACATTGGATGGGGTATCCTTGACTTCAGTCAATCAAGCCCTTGCTTCTAGCATTTCCTACAATTTCCTTATTTTCCCAACAGAGACAGGGCTTTTTTCATGGTAGCATCACCCCTCCCTTTCTATCTATCCATCTAGCCCATCCACCCATTATCTTTGATCCATAGTATGCTTTGTATTTAACAAAAGACACTTTGAGAAGGATGCATGGATGTGAAACAAAAAGGTCAAATTAAGTCTTGTGGCATCCTGCACATTTATTTTCATTTTTATTGATCAAGACTATTGCATCAGGTAGTTGGAGTAAAATCTTGTGAGAGAATTTAAATATATGCAAGAATGGATGAAAGAGTGAGGGTGTAAATAGGCTTTCATTAATAATTTTATATGGTACAAAACTAACCAACATTCTTTGAATTTTCCAAATTAAATCACAAGGTATCATCACTTAATTACTTTTAATATACTCATGGGGGTTTCCCAGCCAGACACAGTAAATATTGTTAAATCATTACTATTTTAAGATTCATTGATTTCATTGGGATTTCTGATTATTTTTAGCCAGATACACAAAGTACTGTTCACCAAATTTCATTTTTAAGGGGGGGGGACCTCTTCAGCATTGCTAGCTTGTACATAATATGAAAGACTAAGTTACACATTTCAAAAGAATTAAAAATGAAAGTTGTATTCAATGGTTTAATCAAATTCAAAAATTTTTTTTAATAAGCTATGAGTTTACACAGACCACGGATTTGGGTGCAAATGCAAATTTATTTTCCTTCAACTTATCAAGCACTAGACTTTATTTAACAGATTAACAGAGTTGCAAGGGACCTTGTAGGTCATCTAGTCCAACCCCCCGCCCAAGCAGGAGACCCTACACCATTTCTGACAGTTGGCAGTCCAGTCTCCTTTTGAAAGCTTCCAGTGATGAAGCTCCCACAACTTCCGGAGGCAAGCTGTTCCATTGGTTGATTGTTCTCACTGTCAGAAAATTTCTCCTTATTTCTGGGTTGAAACTCTGTTTGTTTAGTTTCCATGCATTATTCCTTGCCTGTCCTTCAGGTGCTTTGGAAAATAGCTTGACCCCCTCCTCTCTGTGGCAGCCCCTCAAATATTGGAACACTGCTATGATGTCACCCCTGAGTCCTTCTCTTCACTAGACTAGCCATGCCCAGTTCCTGTAACCATTCTTAGTATGTTTTAGCCTCCAGTCCCCTAATCATCTGCACTTTTTCTAGAGTCTCAATATCTTTTTTATAGTGTGGTGACCAAAACTGGAAGCAGTATTCTAGGTGTAGTCTTACTAAGGCTTTATAGAGTGGTATAAAGCCACTAAAGTGGTATAGAATGGTATCTCACTTGATTAGAGATTGATACACATGACTTCTTTGTTTAAAATTAAGTTACAACAATAATTAGCTACTTCTGAGGATATACTGGGAATAAGTAGGAATCCTAAATAAAAGTGGAGATTCTTGTCCACTCCAAAATGCACATCTAATGGTTAAGGGTCCATGGCCCAGTCTATTACTGCATGTAGATGAGCAAAATAAGATTCTTATTTTGGCTGAATTTATAAGGGATCCATTTTGTTCTAGAATCAGAACAATTAAATGTTCTGCAAGGGATACTTTCAAGAAATAAATTTACTTTTGGGATTATCGATGTTATCATCCTCATCTTCACCATTATTACTGCTGCTCCTATTCATTTTAGTCATTAGGCATTTCAAAATAGTCAGAATAAACTTACTATTCTGTTTTATCACTCCTTTTTGGAAGTTATGCATTTATTTTATTGTCTTACGCACATGTGTATATGTATTCCATCTTGGACTATGTGTTCCAATTCACCTCTATGGTTTTCTAGAATGCGTGCTGAAACACATGAAAATAAAATTAAAAATACATACACAGACACATAAAACATTTATATTTTATCTTGAAACCCTGAAATCCCAGGTTACTCTCTATTCATTTTTTTTCCCCAATCAAATGTCTCATCAGGATGGAAATGCAAAAGAGAAAATAAAATAAATATGCCAGTATTGTATCTGGAAGTAAGGAGAAGAAATCAGTGTTCCACATTATTTGAAAATGTAATACTCTTTCTTAGAAAAAAAAATTGCAATACAACAGGGAGATGGAGTAAAAAAAAGAGCTGAAAGCTAGTAAAAACTTGTTGTGCAATGAAGAACTCACCTTTCACAGCTCCTGCATTCTTTTGTTGAAAGCAGATAGTTGCCAATTTGCCATAAAGAAGTATTTACCATTGTTTAAAAGGTGTTGCCCATTATAGGTAGTGCTAAATTTTGAATATAGCTTTTATTGCTAAGGTGACAAATTTTTACCAATATAGCTCCTCATAAAATGTGCTTTTATCCTCATATTTTTATGGCTTTTAAATTAGATAACATTAGCAAATATATTAGATAATGATTATTTTTTTTGCTAACAACTTTTTTTTACATTTTCCCAGGTATTCGGGTAAATATTGTTTGTGAACTCCATTACTGTTCAGCTTCAGCTTCATGAAGGTATGAGTAGTATATCTGATGTGAAGATTAACACATTACTTTTGTTTTTCTTTTTATCAATAATTGAAAAATATCTGAATATTTGTCTATCTTTATTCAGAACACTGGCTTTCAGAGTTAAGTTTGTTGCCTAGGCAGGATTAGAAGATTAACCAAGTAGTTAATATTTTAAACTAAAGACACTTTTTAAGTAGTAGAAGATTAAAGCACAAAGGAAAAAGCATAGCAATGTCTCACCACATTTTCATCTGCAAAATAAAGAAATACCATATTACCCAAATGATTCTTCCATAGTGAGGAAAAAGAATACTTTTGGGTGAAACAATAGTTTTACCTCTTGCCAAATTCTGCTTGAATTAAGAAACCAAGTGCATTTTAAGGAAGTGTTGCCTATTTAGACTTGAAACTTCTAGTGAAGCAATTGACTCATTCTTTGCACATATTTGGTAGCTCTCAAGGATCTGGCATCAAAAGCAATCATTAATTCCAACATTTGTAACTTCTTTACCAAACAGCAACTGTAGCGGAAAACATTACACAACAGGATGTTCTGCAACCACTGAAGGATGGTGTTTCACTTTGGTAGTATTTGAAATGGACGAAGAAATAAATTATAAGCTGGGCAGCGCCCAATTCATAACCCACTAAAGTTGGAGTTATAGGATATAACCAAATTTAATTCCACTGGTGTATGTAAATGGGATAGTAGTCACTAAAATTAAACTGCCACAGGATGTCATAACTCAGTTACACATCACACTATGAAGGAAACACTGCAAACTTTTTTTGCTCACATATAGTCTTATTGTGATTCAGATGGAACCCCTCACATCATAGCAGAAAATTTCCTAGCTTTCTTAATTATGTCAATTGGGAATCAATACCCTTCAGCAAGGATGGACAGAGAATATTCTTGGTAACTGGCACACAATGAAGGAACTCCTTTCCTCTGGAAATTCCCAGAGAGAACCTATTTTTGACTAAAGCATTAAATGAATCAATCTGCACATTATAGGAACAAAATAAAAGCAGGTCATGACAACATTCTACAACAAACTAATACCGCAGCCATACAAATGATCCATATTTACTGCTGAATAGATGTTATCTCCCTCAACACCTGAAGTGGTAAAAGAGGAAGTTAAGAAGATAGTTGTTATATTCATGTTTTAACGTTCTACAAAATGCAGCTCTTCTACAAAATAAGTTTTACAATTGTAACACATGTGTAATGGTGGAAGACCGTATTCTTTGTGTATAAAATATCCTACATCTTCAATCCCTACATCTCCAAATAGGACTTGAAACCAAAAGTGTAATATTGAATGACCAGTATGATTGTGGAATAAATCATGAATTCCTCATGTGAAAGTTCTAGGTTAAGCTAAAGCAGCAGAATAAAATCAGTGAGTTACCATGCTATGTTCTTCAGCTAATAATTTCTAGGAAAACATCAATAACTGCTTTGAACCTCATTAATAAGGGAGTGGATTGCAGAATGAAATCAATAAGTTGTTAAGGATAAATATAAACCACCACCACCAAAAAAAAAAACAGAAAGCAAATTGTATATCAGAATAAATGCTTGGAATTGCCAAGAAGAGGAAAGAAGCCAAAGCCAAGAAAGACAAAATTTCAAGAAGGAACTTAACAATGAATTTCAGAGAATTGTTAGAAGAGACAGGAATCAGTATACAACTATAAAGTCTCTGGAAGTAGGAACAGACATGAAAAAGAGAAGAAAGTCTTCCAAAAGATATCCAAAAAACAAAAGGAAGTTCCAATCTTGAATGCCAACAGAAAGATAGCAACTTAGTCTGAGATAAATACATATGGAAGGAATAGAATAGAATAGAATAGAATAGAATAGAATAGAATAGAATAGAATAGAATAGAATAGAATAGAATAGAATAATAGAATAGAATAATAGAATAGAATAGAATAGAAGAATAGAATAGAATAGAATAATAGAATAGAATAATAGAATAGAATAGAATAGAACAGAACAGAACAGAACAGAACAGAACAGAACAGAACAGAACAGAACAGAACGCTTTATTGGCCAAGTGTGATTGGACACACAAGGAATTTGTCTTTGGTGTATATGCTCTCAGTATACATAAAGAAAAAATAAAATACATTCATCAAGAATCATAAGATACAACACTTAGTGATAGTCATAGGTTACTAATAAGCAATCAAATTGTACTAGGATACAAATAAAACAATATAAATTGTAAAGATACAATCAACATGGTTATAGTCATAAGTGGGAAGAGATAGGTACTAGGAAGGATGAGAATAATAATAGTAATACAGTCTTAGTAAATAATTTGACAATGTTGTGGGAATTAGTTGTTTAGCAGAGTGATGGCATTCGGGAAAAAGCTGTCCTTGTTCCTTGTGTCTAGTTGTTCTGGTGTGCAGTGCCTATAGCATCGTTTTGAGGGTAGAAGTTGAAACAATTTATGTCCAGGATGTGAGGGGTCTGTAGATATTTTCACAGCCCTCTTTTTGACTCGTGCAGTATACAGGTCCTCAATGGAAGGCAGGTTGATAGCAATTGTTTTTTCTTCTAATTATCTGTTGAAGTCTGTGTATGTCTTGTTTGGTTGCAGAGCCAAACCAGACAGTTATAGAGGTGCAGATGACAGACTTTATAATTCCTCTGTAGAACTGTATCAGCAGCTCCTTGGGCAGTTTGAGCTTTCTGAGTTGGCGCAGAAAGAACATTCTTTGTTGTGCTTTTTTGATGACGTTTTTGATGTTAGGTGTCCATTTTAAGTCTTGAGATATGATAGAACCTAGAAACTTGAAGGACTCGACTGTTGATACTATGTGG
>QLTV01003971.1:2158730-2175992 GCA_003457575.1 Thermophis baileyi
TCGGCAACCCGGAAGTGCCTTTTTCTGAACTTCCGGTTTTCCCGTTGGGCCGTTTTTTGCACTCCGGGGCTTCAGGATGCTTCCCTGAAGCCTCTGGAGGGCAAAACGGCCTTTCCCAAGGCCGAAAATCAGCTGGCCAGCGCGCACATGCGTGCTGGAGCTGACATAGGGCAACGCCTCACGTAACCTCTGATATGGCTCCGCGTGCCACCTGTGGCACGCGTGCTATAGGTTCGCCATCACTGCTCTCTAGCTACATGCAACAGGAGAAAGGCCATGCTTGTTCTTGGTTGCAAAACACAATATGGTAAACATGCTTTATATCATTACAGCAAAGGTAATTCAACATATTTTTATGAATGCCCATGAATTCTTAGCAATTTCAACTAAAATAAATATTCTGTAGAAAATTAAAAATCTTCTTTCTTGAGTTCTCTATCAGCCAACTCCTCTGTCAAGATACAAGCAAGAAGTATGTGAGTCAATTTATTACTGTTTTTTCTATAATTGAATTTTCATTTCTGAAATTCAATAAATACATAAATGCAAAAGCTACAGGTTCATTTAGTTCAGAAAGAATTTATTTATAAACTGCAAGCATTCAGTTAAATACACAGTGGGACAGTGTTAAATTATAGCAGTGAATAGAATTTAAAGCTGCAGGTTTTTAATTGTTAAATATTTCTGATATTCTTTAAACTGTGGAAAGTTTAAAAAAAGACAAATTGGCATAATGGCATGGTGAATTTTAATTATGTAATCTTCACAATTGTCACATATAGGTTGCCCAAATCTATATTGTAACAGCTTTTCAGAGATGTGAAAAAGCAAAAAAACTAATATAGATTTAGATGCTTACAAGGAAATAGTTTTTTTCACATTTCTGTCTCTTCCATTAGTACTTATTTTATCTTCAGTTTTGCAGCCTCTACATCTTATTCTGTTTATGTATTTTGTTTAAAGTATCTGTGCAGTGGTATATTAACAGTCATACAGTAGGTTATTATTACTAATAAAGTAAAGCCACGATTCAGTTTTTGAAAATCTGAATAAAACCTTTTGGTTAAAGTGAGGAATATGCTTAATGATGCCATTAATGCTCGGCCCACAAGTACTTTACTTCAGACTAGCAGAATTTATTCCCTATGAATGCAAATCTCAAGAGACATTGGTAAGTTTAATGATAATAGTATGAAAACACTTTCTAAAAAAAAAAAAAGATTGCCCCAATCTCTTCTTTCTCCAAAGGATTCACGAAGATGTCTTTCTTTCTTAACAAAACTTATATTGTATCCACAGAATGAAAACAGCACAGTTGTAATCTGTACACATTTCATTTACACATAATATTAAAAAAGACTCTATACACATTGCAATAAACAACATTGGACAATATTTTGGAGAATACTATCACCACAGGGACCACACACAAAAGCAACTCCAGTGAATGAAGACAACTGAACAATAGATATGTGGACATTTGATGCAATAGATATGGACATTTGCTCATGACTTTGCTATTTCTTAGAAAAAAATCATTTCATTGCCCTGCACATTTATCCCCAAATCATAGGCTTATTTGCATATTTTGTTCAGATGTAAATATTAAGTCATATTCTGATGTTAAATGGTTAAAATTTAATTTTCGGGTATGCATTTCTGGATATGACTTTCTGATCAAATTCATTTAACATGGATAACAACAAAAAAAATGAATTGTTTCACTTTGCTTATTTCTATGAGAGTTCTGAATAAGAATTGTGAATTTAAAAAAAAAGGTTGCATGTTTAATATATTTTTCCTCTAGAATCAATACACGGATATTGATTCTGGAGGAAAAAGCAAAATAATGTTCGATATGATAATCACTTCCCAGGTTCACAATGGTCTATTCTGTGTGGAATAATTACCTTTCTTGATAACTCTTCATATTCCTTAACACCTCAACTGCTCTGAAAAGGTCCAGACAAGTAGATTTAATATTATTTTTAGACTTTTTAAGATTACTTGTTGGCTTTTCTCTTTCTCTCCCTGAGTCATTTCCATAAAAGAAAAAAAGGATTTCCCTTTATACCAATTAAAGATCAGCTCTTACCTCTTCTTTGTTCCCCCTTAAGAAGTTACCCCCTGCTGAGATTTTCCCCAAGGCGGCTGCAAAGCCACACAGGTGAGCCTGCAGCAGCTTTAATGAGAATAAGGCAGCCCTGATTTTCCAAGAGATAAACACAAATCTTTTATTCCCACCAACCAAGAAAGAAAACACAGCTGACCAGGACTGTCTTCAGAAAAGTTTTGCTAATTGCTCTTGAAGAGCACACATGTATGCACTTTAGGTAGACACAGGTACACACACTCGTCAAAGCAAATATAATACTGAAAACATGCTTTGCACTTTTCTTCCTTTTTTAACAATAGCTATCACAATGCAAGACATTAGGAGTCTGAATAGGGGTGGGTTCCTCCCGGTTCGGACCGGTTCTCCCGAACCGGTAGTGGCCCACTGGTGACATCACGATGACATCATCGAACCAGATCGGTCGATTCAGGTCCGGGGGGGCCGCCATCTTTTTTTTTAATTTTTTTTATTTTTTTTAGTTTTTTTTAAAAAATTTTTTCCTTCTGAGCATGCGCAGAAGCTGACTTCCAGCACTGTGCATGCGGTCACCATCCTTTTTTTGGCTTTGTTTTTTTTTTCAGATTTTTTGTTACTGCGCCCACGCGGCACAGGAGGGAGCAAACCGGCAGCGAGGTAAGTTGGAACCCACCCTTGGAATAAAGCTATATGTCATCATATCAATCTTTTGAGGATTCCTCGGCCCTTATCTCTGGAAACCTCCAGCTTCTAATGCCTGGTTGGCTTTTTGACTTCCACAGTTGATTATAGATAGTAAAGAGGTCAACAATACACCAATATATTATTATTGCTTGCTATTTATCATGACTATTTTTAAAGACAAGTAGAGGGAGAAGAAAAAGACAATCTGTGAAGTTGTCAGAAATAAAAAAATAAGATCCAACAATAATGGTTGATTGTGTTTCCAAGTATTTTCATTGCTATTAGACATGCTTACTACAAACCATTTGGTGGTGTAACCTGACATAAATACAAACAAGATTCAAGCAACCATGCAAGAGACCAATGCATGCAACAAAAACTCTGGCTGTTCTTTCATTAGAATAGTGCCTACTTACTATTAAAAAGAGAAATCATTTCAAAACAGAACAAAAAAAAACCTTGCCTCTTTATCAGTGGAATGCTTGTGAAAGTGGAAAAAAAGCTTATTTGATATTTGGAGTAGAGTGGAAAAATGAAGTGATATCATTTTCTTTCTGTTTTGAGTTGACAGATGATATATCCCCATCTATACCAGTTTTTTTTTAATCTGGCTGGGGAATTCTGGGAGTTGAAGTCCATACATCTTAAAGTTTCCATGTTTGAAAAGCACTAGTCTTCCCAAATCCAAGACCCACCTTTAGTTTAAACATACATGATGATGAATAGCAAGGACATGAGTCATTTAGCAGAATTTATCTGAAACACTTTGTCCAGCTTTATTCTTTCAAATGTTTAGACCTCTTGCTTCTAGTAGTATTCCTGGTAGCTTATGTGTTGGGTGAGGTATTGTAGGCAAAAGCTTATGCCCAACTTTTCTTCATTTTTAGCTTTCTCTTTGATTGTGTTTTTTAATGTTTTATATGATAAATTAATAGTAAATCAGTAATCATTAACTGTTTTTTTAGCTTTGTATACTATCTAAAGTCACTTGTTTGAGATGGATGGTTATGTAAATTTGAAAAAATAAAATAAAATACCTGGAATAGGTAGGAGCTGAGGACTCGACGTGATTATTTTGGAAATCACCTGTACTTGAGTTAGAAAACATAAGCCATTTGATATCAGGAGATGCAAATAATATTCAAAATATTATTAACTATGTAGCTTTTCTCGATAATTACAGCATATTTAATTTCATTTAATATTTTCCTTAGTTTATCTTTAATTCATAAACCTGTCAATTCCATTCCCCCACCCCCCAATGAAAACATAGCAAGAATATGCCTCCGTGTCTATCTGTGTCTATCTGTGTCTATCTATGTCTATCTATGTCTGTGTCTGTGTATTTTGATCTGCCTTTTTCTTCTTCTTGTGAATGAGTCTTATGGACCATATCGTACAGATAAATACTGGCTACTTTGAGAAGAATAGTATAAAGCAATTGAATGCTAGTGTCATTGCCTTTACAAACATAGTATGCTTGACTGCCACTTATAATTAGGTTAGTTTTTAGCATATTGACTTTAATTATTTATTTTTGCCAGGGTTTTAGATATTTTCCTTGCTTGGAACTCACTCACATTCAAACAAACCCACCCCAAATACTTTCTACATTAGTTTTATAATTGAAAGTGAAAATATAGATAAGAGTAAATAGATAATAGATAGATAGATGATACAGATAGATAGATAGATAGATAGATAGATAGATAGATAGATAGATTAGATAGATAGATAGATAGATAGATAGATAGATAGATAGATATATTATAATATGCTCAGTGTGTACAATCCAGATCTGTTAAAATCAATAATGATTCAACTAATGCCTTCATGTTGGAAATGGATAATCCCTCACCAACTTTTATTGGATCAGTTCCAATTGTTTATTTTCACAAGCTTTTGAGTCACTCAAAGATCTACTTTAGGCAAAAAGATTTAAGGGATGAAAGCGGATTGACAGCTAAAGCCTAACCTAATTTACTTAGCTACCCTGATATGAATGAGTCTAAAATCTAAACAAGTTGCGTCTACTTAAATTTTCTCTTCAATTTAAGATTTTATTAAGAGTACTTTTTCCTCCTTATATCTGACTATGTCACACAAGATCTGGAAATATACCCATGATATAATTCCGTGCACCTATTCAAAACTAAACCTTTTGTGATCCTACTTTTAGATAAGGGGATAGGATTGTCAACCTAGAGTGAAAATGCCTATTTGAAAATAAAAAAAGGAAAAAAATAATTAAAAAACAAACATTCTTCATCAATGTTCATAGAAAATTCTATTCCTCTCCAGGATTTGGCAGAATTATTTAAAATTATGCCACATATTAGAGTTGAACATCTTAAATGTTGAGTCAAGGTTGTTGCTATTTTTTAAATTTTAAATCACATTCCTTTTGGAGAATCATTTTGCCTAATAGAGTCAAGAAAGAATGTAACTGAGATAATCTGTATCTTTTTCCATCATCGTCCTTTCATCCTTCTTTCCCTTCTAAGACACAAGGTGAAATATCCAAGTGCTTGTCCTTCATCAATTCTTCAGTGAGCAACAGAGCAGAAAGCCCTAATATCTATTCATTTGTAATCTGTCATTCTTAAAGTATTAAGGACAATTGACTTCACATGTCTTAGATAATTAGAATAGTCTTTCTTTGCTCTTGATTTTAAAGCAAGTGTCTCCCTATTTTAATGTATCTTGTCAGCTGTATACTAAATTTAAAGACAAGAACATTGGATAAAATTCTATCTAAAAATATGAAAACATTATTTCTCTCTAATTTTGCTCTTCCAAAGAACATTAACCACAGTAAAAACAGTTTTATCTTTTTAGAAAAAGATATGAAAATGCTATGTGAAAGTGTATATATGTGTATGTATGTGTGTTTATATATATTGTATGTATACAGTACATTGATTCAGTAGCAAATATGGCACGAATTTGTGTGGAAGACTACTTGGAAATCCTAGCATTATAGGGTAGATTGGAAAGTTTTAAAAAATTCCAGAACACTTTGTTTGGGAGTCTTCTGGTCTTCATCAAAAAAACCCTACATGGTCATATTCAATATTCCAAGAAATCAAATCTTCATCTTAAATCTATATTTGTAAATCCAACAAAACAACGATTGCAAAACTTCTAATTCATTTACAATAACTACACATACAAGTTAAACTTAAATATATTCTGCAATTCAATATAGCTTACCACAACAACTCTGTTCTGATCTGTGAGGCTCCATACTATAATTTCAATAATACATTCAAAACATCCCTCTAAAATGTACTTTTGAAAATGAAAAATTATTAAATACACAAGAGATAATAATGTTAACTCTAATCAATCTCAAGTAATTTAAATAATACTTTTGACTTGGCCTTACATCTTTCAGATCATGTTCTGCAATTTTGTACTTTCAAATACACCACAAGATGGGCAATTAGTAAGTTCCAGTTGTCGAACTCAAACTTCATCATTGTCCTTGCTAGCTGAAACTGATGGGAGTTGTAGTTTACCAACGTCTGCAGTGTCATGGGTTGTCTAACCTTCCCTTATGGGTATAAAGTTTGTAGGGAAAAATGACTGAATGCTGGTGAATACAATTGCAATTTTCCACAGGCCAGACCCCAGATGGCACAGAGTTTGTAATTCCCTGGAGAAATGAAACCAATTAAATCTTCCCTGAAGACTTTGTAGGAGTGGGCAAACTGCAATAACAATTTTGTATTGTGTTCTTTCTCAAAAAGCAGCAGATGCACATTGCTGGTTTTCTCAAAGCTAATTACATGGAAATGAATTGTATTGTTGTACAACAGCTTTCACCAACTTGGTTTTGTCCAGATGTGTTGGACTACAACCCCCATCCATTTGCAAGCAGGTGCAATCCAATACATCTGGAGGGGATCATATTAGGAGATACAAATTTGGCGCTTTATCCATGGCAATCCTTAAGAGAATCCAATTTTGGCTGTGGTGTGGCCATTGAAAGACGAATGAAAGAGCTTCTAGTCAGATGTTGTAATTACCAGCTTCTCTTCTGTGTTTTGCTACTGGCAGGGGCAGGACACAAAAGAAGAAGATCAAACTGCATAAATCACAGCCTGGGGATGGGACAAGGCTACTCTCATGGACACCAGAGGATAAACTGAGATTGCTAAACCGTTTCAGATAAGCTCTCATTAACTAAATGAAGACCAGCACCAAACCTATTTCCAGGTAAAGTGTTGTAGAAATCAAATTGACACTGCCTTAAATTGGAGGGGAGAGATATTTTTAAAGATTCCCTCATATTGTAGAGAGTTCTGCCTAATAGTCTACCAGATCTTCAACAATAAGTTTAACACAATCTTTTATATCATATGTATTGTAGAGAAATGCTCCCCACTACTGCCCTGGCTCTTGTGGAGATATGATTATTGTAAAGTAATTTTTCTAAATCCAGGGCAAAGTCTACATACCTCTAATGTGATGATGTGCAAACATTATACTTTGCGTTTTTGTATGTGAGTGCAAAATATCTAAATGGTGAATGATATGATATGTTGTGAATGATTGAAAATGGCCTTTTTTTCTTGATGATTTTGGAAAAAAAGAGAAGAAAATGAACTTGTGATTTATGGATTCGATGATTAGAAAAGGTAGACCATGGAAAGAAGAAAATTATATTGCAACCTTATAGAGAGAGGACAAAATATAAATGTACTTATAATTGATATTAGGTAGACGGTAACTGTTCTGCTCAACTTCATTTTATGCATCAGTTACAGACTTTCCTGGATAGAAGAGCTCCCTGCTTTGTCACTCATACCTGATTATCTCATACCTGATTATCAGACTACTGCAATGAGCTCTACATGAAGTTACCCTTGTAGAGTAGCCAGTAGCTTCAGCTGATACATAATGCAGCCACACAAGCCACATAAGCAATCTTGAGTGCCCCACAAGGATGGCATATAAAATATCTCTTCTGCACAAACTGCATTGGGTCCCTGTCTGCTTCCAGGTCCAATTCAAGTTGCTGGTTATGACCTTTAAAGCCCTACATGGCATGGAGTCAGGTTACCTGCAGAACCATCTTGTCTCCATTACATCTGGTTAGGCAGGGAAGATACATTACAAATCCTGTCAGTTAAAGAATTTCGACTGGCAGGGTCCTGAGCCTCTTTGCCATTGCACCTGCTCTTTGGAGCATTCTCCTCCCAGAGGCAAGGCACTCTCATGGCCTTTTGGAAATATCTAAAGGCCTGGCTTTGCCATCTTGCTTGGCACTCACAGAGAAGGGGTTCCTTAACATTCTCAGGGTCCTCCCTTTGTCTAATTCTGAATTTTATAGACAGGGGTAGATAGCATCTGAATATAATTCTATAAACAGTTTTTATACATAAATAGGTCATTTAGGTGGATTTTCCTCTGCTTATCCCCTTCTTCTGATATGCAAGTGTACATAATGTACAGTTTTGATGTTTGGCAAATTATTTAATCTTCTCTGAATTTAAATCAGAAAAAATATAACTGGGAAATAACTGGCAATTACAGTTTCATTATTCCTGCCATCAAAATGATCTTAGAGTAAAAGTTTTTAAAGTACTCCATCTCTCTCCATTTTATATACTGTATAAAATCCAAATGAAAATAAAGATAAAAATATTGGAGATATGACCAACCTCTAGTATGCCAGAAAGGTTTTCTTAAAATATTCTTTAAAAAAGTAAAAGAAAATATTGAACAATTAAAAGTCAAGTGCTAAAATATTATTAAATGTTTTCTCACCAGCCAATACAAAGATAATAAAAATAGCAACAATAAAAGTAGTTTTGAGTATCTGCAAACTGTTATTGAGAAAGGAGAAATCACTAATTTTCCAGTTTGGACTACAGGTTTTTAAAAGCATATGCCAATTCATATTATCATATGGATTAGATTATGGAAAGATGGTCAATTTATTCATGAAATTCAAACATGCCCCTGGAAACAAAAAGAAATTATGAACAGAATGTATGTGCAGGGTTTCAAAGGAAGTGTGTGTGTGTGTGTGTGTCTGTGTGTCTGTGTGTGTCTGTGTGTGACTTTAATTACTGACATAAAGTGATTTCCCATGAACAATTAGCATGAATCATATAATCAACTGCAAAGGTATGAAATGGAAGAGACCCATTAGATAATTAATTTGTCTTACTGCAAAGTAGAAATGTTTCTGACTGTACATGGTAATGAAGGCAAATGCTCAAGAAAACTAACTGATTGGGATAAAATGAGAGTTTGTTGATTTCTTCGTACTATATTTAACCTAGTGCTGGAAATATACAGACTGGTTGTTTACTCCTAGTTTTGCATTGGTAATCCAGAATGAATGCTAGTGACATATAGGAGCTTTTTACAGTACAGTATTATACAAATGTGTTAGATTACAGCAATAATAATTAATAGCTATGATTACTTAGAATTATAGTTCAGCATATAGGGTACCATAGTGGAGAGTTTTAAATTAAGGCAACTTGAATTTATCAATGAGCTGGAAAAAAAAAGAAATTACAACATCATTATGCAATACAGCATTTATGTCACCAGAGACGAGTGAATTTCCCACTGATTGAAGTTATTTTTATTTACTATACATATGGACTAACTCCAGAAAATCAGTAATACTCACTAATTGTATTTTTGTAAACCAAGGGAAAGAATGCATTTCCTTGATTTTAACTATTTTTTTCTTTTACTTTTCACAGTTCATTTCACTGCTTCTTTGTGTGATTAAATGAAGTCAAACACAGAGGCATGAATTAATCAGTTAAGCAGGCCTTGGGGACAAGGTAATTGTGGAGCCCAATTCTTTTTTTCTTTTCTTTCTTTTACTTTGTTTTAACTTTAAGTTTGGGTTTTGTACTTCGCTTTTCTGTTGTTGTATTTTCTTTTAATAAGCTGGCTTTTTAATTGTAAGCCAACTAGAATTCTTTGGAACACGGGCAGCCTATAAATTCAATAAATGATTTTCTAGAAGCCCCTAAATTGATTTAACTCAATATTTTTGATTTGCTAAGATATATTATCTATATTCATATGTCTCATAAATGTGAACAAAAAGAAGCAATAAGGGACTGAAATAATTCAATTCATTTATATTCTATTTTCTATACTCTGCAATTTTTAATATCACCTACATGGACAAAATAATAATATTATTCTCCATGTAGTATCAACTAATTAATTTAGATGACTGTTAGAATAGAACAAAATTAATCAGACTAATTATTTGAAAAGCACTGCAGTTTTATTATATGATCCAACAAGTATTATTAATTAGTGCATGATGAGAACACATCATAGAGAAGTATTATTATTATTATTATTATTATTATTATTATTATTATTATTATTATTATTATTATTATTATTATTATTATTATTATTATTATTATTATTATTAATTAAATTTGTATGCTGCACAATTCACGTAGTTATATACAAAACTTCTTGGGGATACTGCAGTGACCTCATAAGTGGATGTCCAATTCAGTTATCCAGGTGATCGCCTCTGGCATTGCTTCATGCAGATCTTCTGAGGAACCAGAGAATACATGTCATGGGCAATCTTGCACAATATGTTTAATAGTTTGCATATCAGCACCACATTTGCAACAAGGGGAATCTTTCAATCTCCCCTGATACAGAGCAGAGGTACTTCTTCCAGTATCACATCTAATTCTCTTCAATTTTACTAGGCAGTTAAAAAATAGGTGGTTTGGTAGAGAGATCACTAATGGTCAGACCCCAAGAAGGTAACTATTCCTTTCCCCAGATATTCTCAGGATTAATCTGGGTAGATAGCCGTTTTCCATGCTGTCCTACAGGATTTCAGTCTTGTGATGGACTGTACATTATCTTGGCGAATAGGGAGGGCCTTGTTGTTTTTCATCATTGACCACAGCCGAGCGAGAACTTGTTGTCTTCTAATGTGAGGCTGTATGATATTGCTGAGTATAGGCTACCAGTGCACAGGAGTGAATTGCAATGTGCCAGAGTTGATACGCATTGCCTAATGGAGTTAAACACCAATCATTTGGTACATGCTGCTACAATGCTGGTACAATATTCAGCAGTGGAATAAACTAAAACCAAGTATTAGTATATAGTAGTATATAGTATAATTCTGTGCCAATGAAGTAAGAACTTTTTACAGGGAAAGGAAAATCAGGCATATTATGCAAAGACGTAGCTCTCTGTAAAAGACACTAATGCTGTGAAAAGTGGAAGGAACGAGTAAAAGAGAATAACCAGCAAGGTGGATGGACTCTATTACAATGATGAGCACACTACTGGAAGAACAGATTAGGAGTAGATTGTCATGAAGAAGATCTATCTATGCGGTAGGAGTCAAAAATGACTTGATGGCATATAATCAATCAAGGGAAAGTTAGTGGTTGTCAGCCCCACTAGGTAGATCAGACCAGGATATTATCCATAGGAAGGCTATACCTACTTTTATGAGATTGGCCTGGGTAATAGTTATTGCATATTTCCATCAAGTCATTTTTCTTACTCTCTATGGTGCTTGACCCCAGCACATCAAGAAGAGTCCATTACAAAATGATCGCCTTTGAATGACAAAATTTTTGCTTGCTTCCTATGTTTTCAAAAATAAAGGTAGGTCTTAAGGGGAGGCTATGAGGTCTGAGGGGGAGGGTATATGCTCCACTTTCCTCCATTACAAGCCCTATATCTCAAAAAGTAATTATTTCACTACTGAATTTCAGCAAAGAGAAATAGTGTTATTAGAAAAGGAAGGCTATTAAACATTGAAGTTGAAAAGATAACCCTAACTCTTAAACATTGAAGTTGAAAAGATAACCCTAACTCTTAAAAACCTTAAAACTTTCCAGGAAGAAAAAAGTATTGGGAAAAAGAATCCTGCTTTTGTCATGGTAGGCATCCTGAAGGCACCTGAAAAGTTGGGTTTTGAGTTGCAGCTTATGATCTCTCAAAGATTGCTCATCCCTGGTTTATTGTTAAGCACCCTTCGTAAAACCTGGAAACTGTGACGTACTAAATAAACCATCATAAAGCCCAGTAAAGAAGTTATATTGTATGAAATGTATATATATGGAACAACTGAAGCATAAAAGAAGAATAAAAGAAGATGCAATAGTACAAGCAGAAATTGATGTGTAGCATAGGCAGTGGAGGTGGTGATTTTTGTAAAAAAAAATGTCCTTTTGTTATGGGTATAACAGAGAGTCTTTTAATAGGACCATAGATCTACCACAGAGTCTTCTAATGTGGTGAAATCACTTTGTTGATGATAATACTATTTTTAACCTGAGCTGGCATGTGTTAACCATGTAGAGGAAGTGACGGGGTCAGAAGAAAGGTCAAGGTTGGGATGGTAGAAGCAAGCCTCTTGGGACCTCCAATTTAGCAAGGATACATTTTACTTGGAAGCTGAAAGCAAAAGCCACTGCAATTATCTTGCTTTCAAAATCCACAGACAGGCTTCAAAGTTTGTGATGCTTTTCAGAGCTACTGACATTCAAAGTTGAATTTTAACAGTGAATCCCAAAGTAATGGAATGGAAAATGAGTTGTTTATACTGATATTCCTAGCATTTTCTTTCCAAATTTTATTTCAGTTTCAAAATTAAATTTAGTACTTGCACCTGTTTACCAGTCACTAGTTCATAAGTGATTTTTATCTTTGTATGCTTATATATACATTTATGTATATTTATGTGTCTGGTATGCAAAACCCATTTAA
The DNA here is from genome assembly GCA_003457575.1 of Thermophis baileyi. Lineage (NCBI taxonomy): Eukaryota > Metazoa > Chordata > Lepidosauria > Squamata > Dipsadidae > Thermophis > Thermophis baileyi. Next base: position 2,171,260 of record QLTV01003971.1, read on the forward strand.
GCATGGAATCATAAATAAATAAGTACAAATAAATAAAATTGAAATGTATCTCTCTAAGAAGAAACTGATGTTGGATGCAAATAGTCATTCCATACATTTTGTCATTTGCACTATACCTATGGACATCTATGGAGCTTTGTGCTGAAGGAGGGGTTGACCCTGGATAGCAATAGCAATAGCACTTGGACTTATATACCGCTTTACAGTGCTTTACAGCCCTCTCTAAGCGGTTCGCAGAGTCAGCATATTGCCCCCAACAATCTGGGTCCTCATTTTACCCACCTCGGAAGGATGGAAGGCTGAGTCAACCTTGAGCCGGTGAGATTTGAACCGCTGAACTCCAGCTAGCAGTCAGCTGAAGTAGCCTGCAGTACTGCACTCTAACCACTGCGCCACCTCGGCTCTTTTAGTTCTAGACTAATATCTTAACAACTGCACAGCAATGGTTCCACATTATAGTGGAATTTAAGGCAGTGAGCAAATATATGGTTAAAATGGTTTGAATATTGCCATAGAGAGCACTTGATTCAGAAATGTATACACATACATAATTAGGTACAAGAATATGATCAATCACATTTTGTTATCTCCACCTGCTCAAGATGAATACAATACATATTAAATATTTCCTGTTCCTAAACTTAAATCAAAATTCTTGTAAGATATTTAACTAATATATCTTTCAAATGTCATAAGGGTTTCCCTTGGCATCACATCTGGTTATGTTAGTGCTAAATTTCATGCTATAGCAAAAGCCAACATCTAGAACTAATTCGTTGAATTTGAAATTTGGTGGTAATATACATCCTTCAGTATATTTCACTCATCTATAAAATGTTGCTTGTTTCAAGGGTCCTAGACATATTCCTTTGCTTTATCAGTACCAGATATTTAAACCACATAAAATACAATATACCCATGCTACAGTGCAGTCTGAGTCTGAACTGTTCTAAGCATTCTGCTACTATATTCATTTACTAAAAGAAACAAAAAACCCCACACAATTTGCTTCTGAGGCAATTTAAACAGTCTATAGCAAAATGCTCTTCCCACTTCTAATTTCATAAGTCAGATCTGCGACACATGTAGTGAGAGAGAGGCCCTGGTCATGAATAAACAACACTTTGATTCCTCTTGGAAAATAAGAATGATATTCTTCTCTACTGAAGTTACACAGTAAAGTAAATAAAAAGAGTCACTAAAATGAACGAATTAATCTGGTTTGTTTAAATTTGGGTTAGCATATTAGCAGATTACAAATAAATAATTGTTTAATGCAATAAGCAAACCCAGTTGCAAACTCCACCTGAAAATATTTAACAAAATCATTTTACTTGCATACCTATTCTTGTGGTCCACACAAACTTTCTAGCTCACTATCATGCACATATCACCATTATGTACATATACAGTCAGAGTTGTGTATTTGAAGAGACTGTAATCTCATCCCTTCTAATGATCTTGACTACAGTCCTGATCAGGTGAGATTATATTTGTGCTTCACTCACCTAACAAACCAACCATTTCCTTTTAGCTGTTAGGAAAGAGTAAATAATTCAGAATTGTTGGGATTGCTTGCCACCGTTCAGTTGATCAGCTGGGTGACTGGGAAAAGTGAATGTACCTCTCTATGCAATTCATGGGCAATAGTGTACTTACACATGGCATAAATTAAGAAAAGTGATTTGCCAGAGAGTAGCTTATCTATTCCATGTTGCAGTTAATGCATAAAGGACCAATTATGATTTGAACAAGATGGTAAATAATTTGCTCTGATTTTTTACAAGAAGCACCATAAGATATCATTAGAGATGGATTGACTGATTGATTTCTCCATTCTCCTAGCCATAGAACAAAAATGTAATTCAGGAAAATGAGGAGCTATTGTGCCAGGCATATTAGAAATTCCTGGTAGAAGCCTTGGTCCCAATACTATGGAGAGACTCGCCTACCAAACATCTCTGCTTTTGACATATATATGACACAGGTGCAGACACAGGGCTAACATATGGGAACAATTTTCTGATTCATTATTCGAAGCCCCGGAGGAGAGTTGGAAAAAGATGTCCATAATAATGTGACATTGGTAAGAATTAACATTTTTTCTTGAAGAACAAATATCACTCAAGTGTTTTTTCATAATATTCAATGATTAAGCTTGGGAAATGAGGAAATATAATTTTTATATATAAATTTTCTGTTCTTCTATTAGGTTTCACAGAATTTTAATTTTTATATCTCTAATGAAATCCCTAGGAATGCATTGGATTATTCTTATATTTAAGCCTGGCTCCTTAAAATGGGAAACTATTTTGCAAAAGGAGCTAATTCTGACCAAGTTTAGTTAGTTCCAAGCTGGGGGGGGGGGGAATGGCCTCTTGCTTAAGAATGTAGAGAATTGCAATCGATGGACAATGGAGTTAGCAGATATATTAGTGGGACCAAGTTTCTATCTTGAGGATTGAACTTGCACATCACATTAAACCATTCTTGATCTGAGTTTAAGTGCAAATATGAATCCAGTTTACAACCATGCTTTGTAAATTAATACACTATATAATTAAGCTTACAAAGGTTTATTTGATATAAACTCAATCCATGTAAGGCAGCTTTATACATATTGACAAGTATTAATACCCTTATGCCTGAGTGTTTAAGAATGGTGATGGAAGTCATTCAGCTATTCAGCTTTGAAAAAGATAAAATGCAGGTGCCAGCTCTCCCTTTTCCTTCTTCTTCAGCTCATATAATTCCAACGATGATGGCAAATAGTTATAATGGGTGGTTGGGGGGGGCTGTGAAAGTTTATATATATATTGTGTGTCTGTGTAGATCAGTGGTTCCCAAAGTGGGTGGTACTGCCCCCTGGGGGGCAGTGGGATGACTTAGGGGGGCGCTAAGAGGCAAGGGGGCGGCAGGGGGTGCTAAGAGGCCACGTGGAAGGCAGGAAAGCATGTCAGGGCGGCAGGGAAGGAAGGTAGCAGCCTACTCCCTTCCCTGCAGCCCTGCCATGCTTGGTGGCCTTCCCTGCGGCCTTCCCGGCAGTCCCCCATGCCCGCTTGCCTTCCGAGGTTGGCGTCCAACCCAGCCCGGCCAGTGGGTGGGTGGGCGGCCCTTGGAGGAAATGCAGATGCTGAGAGGGGCGGCGGAAGGGCAAGCAGATGTCCCGGGGCTGCTGCACATGCGCCCACCCCATTTCTGCAAAGGCAGAGCCCCCCTTGCAGGGCGATCCAAAGAGGGGAGAGGGATGCTGCAGAAAAGGCCGCCTTCCACCCATGCCGGCTCTGCGGCGCTTGGGGCTCTGAAGCACCCCATTGACTTCTCACCTGGCCACCTGCCTGCTCTCTTTGCAGATTGGCCCGGCTGGCCACCGGCCCACTCTGGGAACTCGGCCCATGGCACCGGGTTGGAAGCCAGTGGGCTGCTTCGGAGCCCCAAGTCCTGCGGAGCCAGCACGGGAGGCACGGGTGGAAGGCAGCCTTTTCTACAGCATCCCCCTCCCCTCCTTAGATCACCCTGCAGGGCTCTGCCTTTGCAGAAATGGGGCGGGTAGTTTGTATGGAGGATTGGCGGGGTGGATGCGCGGCCCTCTGGGATGGAGAGTGGGACAAGAGAAGGCACAATAGGCTGTGCTGCCCCAGCTTGGCTCAACCGCGCTTCTTCCAGCTCATCCGCTCCATGGCGCTGTGAACGAGACAATTGGCCATGCCTCCCTGCCTGGCCTTCCTTGCTGGGTGCTCCGTGCCCAGCTCTGCCCGCCGCCATTTCCCGTGAACTTCCTGGGAGACAGCCAGAGCGAGGGGCGGGCGGGAGCACGTGGCCCCAACCGGCGCTCAGCTTACCTTCCTGGCGAGGCTCGGAGACTGCCCAGCACACCCATCTGCTGGCTCTCCAGGCAGCACCACTTTCTCCCTGCCCCACCAAGACCCCCGCCAGCCCAGAGACCATGCTCCGGGATGGCACATGACAGGGGACGTGCCGCTTGCAGCTTGCCGCCGCCCCTCTTGCCTTCCTGGTTTCAGTTCCAGGACCTTCGCGGGCCGGGAAGCATCGGGGCGCGCACCTACGGAGCTCTGCCGGCTCAGGGGTCCACCGGCCTTTGGGCTAGCGGGGGCCTTGGCGGGGCAGAGTGAAAGTGGCGCTGCCTGGAGAGCCAGCGGATGGGCGTGCCCGGTGGTCTCCGAGCCTCACCAGGAAAGTAAGTCAAGCGCCGGCCAGAGCACTTTCTTCCTTCTCCCGCCGCCAAGAAGAGAGAAAGAGAAAGAAAGTTGGATGTTTCTCATGTGCATTCACACATTCAGGCCCTCACTTTCTCTCATCCAGATATACCTGCACACACGGAACCATTTTATAAGCCATAAACTCTATGTCAGGAATCCCCCATCTTGGGAGTTGGTGAGTAATTTGGAATTTTAGGAGCATCTCATAGCTGCTATCACAAGATATTTGCCTTGAGGGAGGTTGCTTTCTACTGCAGAAGAAAGAGAGAGAGAAAAGAAAGAAAGAAAGAAAAAGAAAGAAAGAGAAAAAGAAAGAAAGAAAGAAAGAAGAGAAAGAAAAAAAGAAAGAAAGAGGGAAAGAAAGAAAGAAAGAAAGAAAGAAAGAAAGAAAGAAAGAAAGAAAGAAAGACAGGAATGGAGGGAGGGAGGAAGGAAGGAAGGGACAGAGGGAGAGGAGGGAAGGAAGGAAGGAAGGAAAGAAAGAGAGAAATAAAGAAGAAAAAGAGAGAGACA
>QLTV01003971.1:2176006-2190851 GCA_003457575.1 Thermophis baileyi
CTAAGAAAGAAAGATGGTAGGAAGGAAGGAAGGAAGGAAGGAAAGAAGAAAGAAAGAAAGAAAGAAAAAGAAAGAAAGACTTATGACCACAATTGAGCCCAAAATTTTGGTTGCTAAGCAAGAGCATTGTTAAGTGAGTTTCACCACATTTTACAAATTGGCCACGCCCACCCGGTCACCTGACCACCAAGCCACGCCAACCTGAAGGGGGTGGGGGCACTGAGGAATAGTTTATAGCACCAAGGGGGCGGTGGACTGAAAAAATTTGGGAACCACTGGTGTAGATAGATAGATAGATGATAGATGATAGATAGATAGATAGACAGATAGATAGATAGATAGATAGATAGATAGATAGATAGATAGATAGATAGATAGATAGATAGATAGATAGATAGATAGATGATAGATAGATAGATAGATGATAGATAGATAGATAGATAGATAGATAGATAGATAGATAGATAGATAGATAGATAGATAGATAGATAATACTGTAGATAGATGATAATAGATGATAGATATGGATAGATGCAGATGCAGATGCAGATGCAGATACAGATATAGATATAGATATAGATATAGATATAGATATAGGACTTGTCTTAGATGTATCAGCAAGACTGCCACTAAAACGCCAAATACTGTGGAAGGAAACTCTAAATTTTGTATTCCTCTGGGATTTAAGAAGTGTGCGAGAGGCCAGGGAAGCTGTAGACTACTAGACAGATTATTGTTTAATGACAGACAAGACTATTGTTTTTAATGACTAAGCTTTGAATGTTGTTTGCCCATTACATTATAGTACTGTAACCTTTGCACTTCTGAAATATTTTTGAGCTACAGAATTGTGTATATTTTTAAGGGTAACCTAGTTATAAGGCGAAGATATTTGATGCCTCTGATTATTATCCTATGTTTTTGGCATATTTGTGTTTCAGAATAGATTTAATTTTGTTTGTTTATTTATTTCTTTGAATGAATGCAATATTCAGGAGAAAATATAGAGCTAACATAAGTAAGTAGTGCACCTGTTTGGTTAAGAACAAGTCTTGACCCCCACCAATCAGCCTTTGTGCTTTTATTAGTCACGTGTTTCCTGATTCAGAGAATATTTCTAGAGAGGGCAAATTGGTCTGGGACTGAAGGAGTGTTGCAAGCGAGACAGAAATGGTAAGGTGATAAATAGCTTTCCATAATACCCAAGGTTCATCCAGCTGCGGTTACATACTTTTTTTCTTTGATTGATGGTGTTGATGTTCTAAATAGGCTTAAGATATGCCAAGTACAAAACCTATAACAAAGTCCATCAAGCTCACATCACAGATAGGCAAACAAGCCTGTTCCCAACATATAGTTATTCTAAGAAGGGTATTGCTGTTTCATATAACCTTGCAAGTGTTCATCTGGTTTCTGTCCAAGTTAGACAAAAACTATTTTCTGTTCAAAAATAAATGAGGGTCACTTAGGGTCTGTCTGAAGCTTCCAATTACTATAGATTTGCACTGAAACTGGACACCCTTTGCAGTTACTCTACTTGATTTTTTAACAGAAATCAATATGGTATTTTTCTTCTGTTGTGTCAATGAAGCAAAAACAAATATGCAGTCAGAAATATGTTCCATTTTGCTTGAGAGAACTCTCATATTATCTAGCTTTTAAAACAACAATAATGGTAGAAGTAACAATGAGACACAAAAACAAAGTAGAAAATTGGCTCAGTCTTAAGTACTGTACCACCATATACATCTTCATTTACTGTTTCTCTAACAGATATATAATTGAAAGCAGCAGAGAAATGTTTCAATTAATACAGGGGTGGGTTCTAACTTACCTCGGCGCCGGTTCGCTTCGTCCTGCGCCGTGTGGCTGCGTGCACATTGCGTGCCACATGGCTGCACCGTACGGGCACGGGCGCGCTTCACGCGGGCGCGTGCGCATGCACAGTGATGAAAATTTGCAAAAAAATTCCCCCCCCCAAAAGCCAAAAACAGGATGGTGGCGCATGCGCAGTGCCAGGGACTCAGCTTCTGCACATGCGCAGAAGAAAAAAAAAAGCAAAAAATAAAAAAAAATTCAAAAAAAAAAAAAAGGCGGCGTCAACAGACCCGCCCAGACCAATCCGGTTCGGTGACATCATCGTGAAGGGACTCAGTTCTCCACATACAAAAAAAAAAAAAAAAACAAAAAAAAAAAAAAAAATAAAAAAAAAAAAAAGATGGCGGCGTCCATGGACCGGCACTGACAGAACCGGCTCCGAGACGTCACCAGCAGTTTGCTACCGGTTCTAAAGAACCGGTGCAAACCAAGAGGAACCCACCTCTGAATTAATACTTGCATTTGTACAAGTTGTTCCTGTTACCAGTGGATATTAGAAATAGTAATGTCATGACAGATCTGAAGTCATAAATATTATATTGATAAAGAATGGGAAAAATCAAGACATTAATGTACTTTCCACTACAGTTACATGGTTTTCCTTGACCCTGCCCTTTCTTTCTCTCCTTCTTCTACAAATTGTATCTTGTTTTCTTTGCTCCCTAAAGTTTCAGAACTGTTACCTATTTATCCGGTTGATTTAGGACAGAATTTTTATTTAGAATCTTTGACTATAAGTGTTATATTTAGAAGCTTTTCTTCATTCTCTGTGGCAAAATTGTGCATTTCCCCCCAAATTAATATCCTGTTAGCTGTATACCCATTTCCTGATAAATAATTTCAGTTTATGTTGATTGTCTTATTGAAATTAGTGGGACAAATTTAATTAAGACTAAGTTTTTATAATTTTACTTGAAAATGGACTTCGTTGAACTTAGGATTTATTTTCAAATAGAAATATTCAGTACTGTAACTTGGTTTTTAACAAGTAGACCTAAGCTATGGTGTGATTTCATCATTAAAATATTTTATCCAAATACTTTTTTGCTGGTGTGAAATTTTTTTCCAATGACAGACAATGGAATATTTCTTGTAGTTAATTGGGGAGCTCAGAATAAAGGTAAGAAGTTGACAATATTGTTTAACAGTAATAAGTGTCATGAATGTCACTGTCCATGGGAAAAACATTTATTTCTTAGAAACTATTGTTTCTGCTCAAATGGTGTTGCAGGGTTTTTTTTGGCTGTACTAAAAAATCCTGAAAAACCTGTTTGAGCACAGATATAGTGAGACAAAGAAATGCATCTACCAAATGTGAACAATGATAATTTCTGTCATTTCAATTTCCAACACTGAAACAATTATTTTCTGTTTCCATCTGAGTTAATTGGGCTCTTCAAAAGGATTTTCTTGAAGAAAAGAGTGAATCAGAAATTTGGAGTACCAAATGTAGATAGGCTTACCCAGCTGTGTTTATGTCAGTGATTAAAGTCTTACTGTGTTCTGACCCCATGCATTGAGATGGCTAACCACCTGAGTATGCTTAGCAGCCATTTACATTTGAGAGGCTTAGTTTCCCCATTTGGGTTTACCAGATGTCCCTTTACATGGAGATGCTCAGAGAATGTCAGTGATACAGAGCAAAATTCTTATTGCAAATCCACACGATCCTAAGCATCTCCTTAGATTTTCAGTTTGGTTGTAAATTTGGAATTTAGTCCCACCTATTAATTGATTTTCTTAAAGTAATGTAAAAAAAGTTGGGTCCCAACCATGTCTGAAAGATTACAATAGGAGCAATACAATCCTATACATTTCTCTGCAGGAATAAATATCACTAAATATAACCACATTCATGCTTAACTGGGCAGGTGAATAGGATCTTAGGCTCAGTTATTTGCATTTTTCCTGAGAACACCTGTTGTACAGTTCTCTTTCCCATTCAGACAAAAAGGCATACAATATTTTCATCTAGTGCCAAAACTCAGAATGAAAGTTTCCAGCAGGCTTAAAATTAGGTTCAAATTTGCTTAGATGCAAGTACCTGCCTGAACTGCATGGGAACCAAGGGAAAATAATTTATTGTGTTTATGCATCATACTATTCACTCTGGTGAATAGTATAACTGAATCACACCCACTGGGTGTTGAAAGTCAGAAGACTTTGGCCATTGATTTCAATGAATATATTTCAGTTTACATGTTTGTATATGAATCTATGAATCTTTACCTTCAACATTTTTACTTGGCAGCTAGAGGATGTTAATTCTTGTAAAAACAAAAACAAGAGAATTATGAAGTACTATTCTAGATTAGGCTGCATAGATTTCCTCAATATGCTGTGCAATTAAATCATCAAGATGGATATCATAAAATTCAAATTACACTGCAAATTTTATTAATACAGTATGTAACAACTATACTATTGTAACTTAACTCAATTGTACAATGACTTCTATGACTTTTGTCATAATACACACTGCTAGCCAAAAGTTAGGGATCACTAATTGCTCATGCTAATCCTTTGCCTTATTACAACTTGTTTAATAATAGATAAAGTCCAGTAACATCCAACTCTAGGGCTCATCTCTGTTTCTTGGCCGAGGGAGTCAGCATTGTTCAAAGATACTTTCCATGATCACGTAGCCAATATGGCTATACAACAAAGGCGTATGGAAGGCTGTTGCTTTCCACCAAAGTGGTACCTATTAATCTACTTTCATTTGCATTATTTCGAACTGTTGACGTGGAAGGAGCTGGGGAAGGAACGGAAGTTCAACCCATTCACAGCACTCAGGTCTTGAACCCTCTCTGTCAGCTTTCCAGCTGATAAGCTCAGTGTCTTTAACAGCTGAGCCATCGCGCCCTAATAATAATAATAACATATTAAATTTATATGCTGCCTTATGCCCAGTAACTCCCAGGACAAATTACAAATTTGTGTTAAAAGCATTTTAAAACAAAAAATAGTACAAAAATCGCAACAATCACGCAAAGCAAGAAACATAGAGAAAACAAACATAGATGAAAACAAGGAAAAGGAAAGAAAGGGGCACAAGTTATCCCTGCCAAAAGCCTAGGCAAAGAGCAAGATCTTCAAGGCCCTTCAACACACCACTAGGGTGGAGGCTGTTCGAAACTCAGGAGACATCTGAATCTCAGATTTCAGATTAAAGCATAGATGGCTGTGCTCACACACCTTATTAAAACAAAAACCATAGTTTGCAAGCCACAAGAGTTACTGTAGTTCAGAGGATATGCTAAATGAAACCCAAACGCATTATGTGATGTTCTCTACTTAATGGGTGCAAAATATATCTTCCTCCTCATGTCCCAATTAGCATAGTTATAGCAATCCTGATTTGTGGGCACCAGTTTGGAGAAGATACGTATTGCACAGGGTGGGCCAGGGTAGTACAGTAGGTGAGGCTCTCCTCCCTGTACATTGATCCACCAGTATACTGCTGAGGAGGAGGAAAAGGAATGTTTGGTTTATTGTGCCAAACCCTTTAACTGAGGTAAATGTGATGCCTTCCAATAGTTTACAGCCCTTGCTGCAGGCAAGGTAGCTAGAAGAATGGAAACTACATAGCTGTGACCTCAGACATGGAGGAATCCACCTTTTCACTTGCCACCATTCACCTACTACAAACAAAAGCCCCAAGTGTCAGGAGGAGAAGGCAGTTCGGAATTGCCCTTTACAAAAACATTGGCATAATAAGGGTTGGTTCCACTTTAATGGCCACATCCAGAGCTTTTGTGCACGGAGCACAAAAGATGTCTGATGTAAAAGGTTCATCATTTATTCTAGGTCAGCCTTACCTTTACCAGATTTCCTGTTCGACTGGCATAAGAAAGCTGCCTAAAATAAGAGATTTAAAAAAAAAAAAAAAAGCTACAAGCATCAGATTAAAATGACAATAAGAACAGCAAAAAGAAAAAAGTATACATGTGTGAACATGTGTGTGTGTGAGAGAGAGAGAGAGAGACAGAGAGAGAGAGAGAAAGTATGTGTGTGTGTGTGTGTGTGTGTTTGTGTGTGGTGTCATTTCATTTTGTTCAGGCAGCAAGAAAGTCTGTTGTCACTCAGAAGTGTCAGCGGCTCAGGTAGAAATAATTTAAATAAGGAAGATGGGAAAATATCAAGGAGGAAGGAGAGTGCGAATTTATCTGATTCAGGAGAACCAGGTGTGAAATGAAAATGAAGTGGAACAAGAAAAAAGAAAGAGAATTGTTCTGCATTCAAATACTCGCAGATTGTTATCGGCCTTGGTCAGCTGCTACAGGGCTTCTGCCTCACCTTGCTAAAGCTTTGATGCCAGACACCCACTGTGACCTGAGCATTTCTCCCTCTTGGTTTTCCCATTGAAAACATTGCACAGCAGGAAGGGAACTATGGATGTCAGGGGTGCCTTTGACAGATTCTTGTTTTTTAAAATGACCACTGTTGCATTGCCACAAAGTATCATTTTTTTCTCTTACTATAATTATTTTGTTATAATTCCAAAGGACTGCAGTTCACCCATCCTGCCTTTTTATCAATAGACCAATCTCTCCTTTCCCCATTGTATCCAAACAGAGGCACTCAAGACTGCATATTACCTTTTTACTAAAAAAATATTTACTGTATTTTGGTCTGATTGAGGAAAAATGATCTCAGGAGTTTTCTTTATAAAAAGTAGCAATGAAGTAATTTACTGAGAATATTGCAGCAATTGCCCTAGACTTACTGATATTATAGGGACCATCTTTAAAATAAGCACACATTGTGTTTGGGAATATTTGACATATTCTTGAGAAAACGAAACACATAATTAGAACAGTAAATAGCAATAGCACTTACGGTAGATTTATATACTACTTCACAGTGCTTTACAGCCCTCTCTAAGCGGTTTACAGAGTCAGCATATTGCCCCCAACAATCTGGGTCCCCATAATATAAATATATAATACATAATATATATAATACATAATATAAATATAAATTAGCATTAGCAACAATGTATGCCTAGCTATCTCACTCATGATTATAAAATAAGCTCAAAAAGGAAGTGAGTTTACTACTGTGGATAATTGTAGGATTTGACAAGCCATATTTGCCAAGTTATAGACTTTGCTCCATTGACTGCTACAGAACTCATGGTCATTTTGGAAACGTTTGCCCTGAAATACAGCCAGAGGTATACTTCTGAGCCTGACTCAACCATGCAATTGACTAAATGCGTCATACTGCATTCATTAGAAGAGATCCTATCAAAGAATAGTTGGGTGAATTGAAGACTCTGGCACCCAGGCAAAAATCCTCATTCCTAAATCCTGGAAGATAGTGCTGTAAGATAGTTTCACTTCATTCAATGTGAAAATATGACCACCATTTAATTCTTGCCTTGTTATGAATTGTCACACTATGTCACAGGTCCTGGAGTAGCCAAAATCTCCTTACCCCTCCTCCACACAAAAGAAACTGAAAAGATATTGCTAGTAATGCCCCCACCCCATCCATATTTCCTGTATCATCTACTTAATAATCTGAATAGTTCCTATCAGAAGGGGATAATGTATTGTCAAGCCACCTTTCTCCTTGAAAGACCACTATGGGTAGCTTAAGCAAGGAGGCATGCCAAGAAAGTGTTTCTGAAAATGAGGAAATGGTCCATCCAACAGTTCTAAAAAAATCAGAGAGTTTTAAGGAATGTAATATTTTGACTGGCATTTCAACTATATTGCAGCTAAATCAGAAATAAATGGGCCCATCTATCAAGCACAGATAGTCCTGTTTAAAAGTTCCATGAATCAGTCAAGAGCATTAAGTGGTGGACATCTATGTGGTTGTTGCTGTGGTACTTACAGTTATTATGGAATATATTTTGCTGCAAAGAAAATTGCAGTTTTGGATTTAGCATTCTGTAGGATGCTAGACTCTGCTTTAGACGGCCTGACAAAAACTACCGGTCAGTAGAAATTTAAAACTCAGTCCTTAATCAACCTACCTTCTGGCTTAGCACAGTTTTCCAAGTCTGCTCATATGATATAAAAAAGACCTTTTGTAACTAAACTTAATTTTTTTCCTGAACAAACAAAATTAGTTGGATTCAGCAAATCATGTTTTAAAGTATTTTACAGGGAAGTAAAATAGCAAAATGCTTTTATTTATAGAATATCTTAACACTGAAAATCAATGCATCCTCCTCCTTTATACTATTATTACACATACTCATACACACATTAAACATTACAAGACAGTACAAATCCCAACAATAGCTACCTAAATGTACAAATATTAGAAGATAAATGAATTAAGTCATACCAATTCTCACACACACACACACACACACACACACACACACACACACACACACACACACACTATAAAATAAAAATGGGAAAGATGTAGGGGCAATGTGTGTGTGTGTGTGTACTGCCCCTACATCTTTGCCATTTTTATTTCAAACACAGTAGATAATTCTTTGCTGTCTGATTGCCAGATCACTCTAAGTCTTTGTTTTTCTCAACATGTGTGCAATTTTCACTATTTTTGTCCAGCAGTGACCTTTGGAATTCCAGAATAATTTTTCCTCCCCTTCCTGGTGCCCTCGTGTGACCCAGGAAAACAAACATCTGAGAGACCTCTGGGCATCTTTCACATCTGCTGGGGGATATGATGAAGGCCATTGTGTGATGTGTTTTGAACAGCAGGTGTTGGAGTCGGGAAAAGAGTGGGTTGGTTTAGAGGGGATGGGCTGGATCTGTGCTTAATTCTTAGTTCCCAGGCTATTTAGGGAACAGCTTAAAACAAGCCTAATCGGCTTCTACAAATTTAACATAGTAAAAACCACAATGAAGAATTGCTAATCAGATGCTCGTTCTTCTTTTTTTTCAGGCAGGTCAGTTTTAAATTGTTTTTTTTGGGGGGGGGGCAGAGAATCCAGAAACTTTATTCTTAGGAATTCCATTCTTTCTTGTTTTTGTTTTTGCTTTGTTTTGTTTTTAAGAAGACAATAAAAATATTTTGCCGTTTGTCCAAAATCATCAACTACATGTAAGGCTTAGATGTGATTGTGACAAATATTTATTCAATTGCATCAGTTTCAAATAAATAGATTTGAAGTCACATCCTGATAGTAATGAAATTTGCAACTCCTTTCAGCAACACTAGAATAAGGAACTGGAAAAGAATAAGGTGGAGATCTTGGGTAGGATTGTACCTGTACATCATCTCTTGCCCCCTCACGTCACTTGTGGTTTATAGAGGAATTTAGGGAGTTGAAAAGGGTAAAAAGATGTCTAGAGCACTACTGGTGGAAGACAAGATATGAATCCAATCAATTATAAGTTAGGGCTCCTATTAAGGCCTACTTCTTGACAGTAAGAGTGAGAAAGTGTTAGTATTTCTCCGCTCTTATTGCATCTGCAGAGTGCTGTGTTCCTGAATCGAGAAGCCTTTCTCTCAGTCACCCACACCAATGTTCCCTGTAAGAGTAGAAAACGCCGCACGGCAGTTAGAAACTGCCGCGCGGCGCTCTCTTTTCAAGTGTGCGGGCGCGCGGGCGCGCAGCTTCTGCCATTAGAAAACGCCGCGTGGAAGTTGGAAACTACCGTGCGGCGTTCTCTCATTACGTGTGCGGCCGCGCAGCCGCGCACCTTAGAGGGAACAGTGACCCACACCCTGGTCATCTCTCCAATGGATTACTGCAATGTGCTCTACACGGGCTACCCTTGAAGAGTTTCCAGAAGCTGCAACTAGTGCAAAATGTGCCAGTGCAAACATTGCTGGACATTCCTAGATGTGCATGTAACACACCTGCTACAAGAGCTACGTTGGCTGCCAGTTTGCTTCCAGATCCAATTCAAGATGTTGGTTGTCATCTTTAAAGCCATTCATGGCATGGGGCCAGGTTATCTGAGGATTAGTTTCATCCGGATCACATTGTCCCATCCTGTCCATTCAGACAAGGAGAATATATTGTGGATCCTGTTGGTTAAAGAATTTCAACTTGAGAAATCCAGGAAGAGACCCTTTTCTGCAATTGAAATACCTTATCCTCTAGAGGTGGGGTACAACCCCCCCATCTTCTCACAGAAAGAATATCAAACCATTGGCTTAGATGTCCAAGCAGGATATGCAGTTCCAGGGGTGGCTGGTGATGTAAGGGTGCTCCCTCCATCTTTATAATTTTTGAATAGCTCAATTTTTAATTTTGGTTTTCTTACAAATCTTACAAATAAATAAATGAGACAAATAAACCCATTTTGATAAAGGTAACCACTTGGTCTCAGGGAAGGAGACTTGTCCTCTCTGGGTTGGGATGGGACAGAAAAGAGAAATGATATAAATAGGGTGAAGAGGTTGTCACATTACACAACCAAAGAGATAAAGATCTGCCTTGAGTAATATAAGCAAGGCAGCTTTTGTTTTTATTTTAATCTACCTATAACAGAAATTCAGAGTATACAGGATAAAAATTTACTCCTAAACTAGTTAGGTTCCCTTGTTGCATTACTGTTTTACTAGCTCTATTAACTAAAGCAATGAAGAAAACCACCATTTGTTGGCATTTTTAAATATTAGTTGTGAAAGCCAGAACTGAGTCTATGTTTGTTTATCCTACATCCCCGCTAGCCGAAAAGCTCTACAAATTGCAAGTAACAAACAACAAATCCATTTTGGTACCTTTGCTTCTCTTCTGAATAAAACTTGTCTGTAATAGAAAAGAGTGTGACTATGCTACTGCATAAACAATATTGCATAACTGTTATTTTCAAATTTCTTTATGTTAACCATCTTTGTTGATGAGCTCAGTAAGAAACTCAGAAAAATCTCCTAAATATACTTCTTTATAATTAAAAGATTATATCAGACATTGTGAATATATGGAGAGAAATATTATATAACTTAACAACCCAGCAGCAACCTTTGTTTCAGCATGCATTAATAGCAAGTTAAGATGGAAGGAAGTATATGCCCACATTGTTAACACCATACATATCTTATTTCTCTAGAATCTTTCTACTTCTTATCAAATTCTGTCAGGCAAGAAGAGCAAAGAATGTGGCTGTTCACACTTATCTGCCAGGCATAAATGCTATAAATGGATGATTACTTTAAATGCATCTACTTTAAGAAGAGTGTTATGGGATTGCACAAAAGCATCATGCTGTTTCTACTTACAGTGAAGCACTTGGAAATAAATAAGTTGATATAATCATTGTTAGCAAACCCACAAAAATTCTTATTACCTTTTTAGCCAGATAAGTAACCACTCCTTGAGCAGAACTGAAAATGGATTTTCATAGAGAAGGCAACATGAGCTGGTTCACTTGTATGATCGAAAGAATAATACATGGATTATTCTTGATCTCGTAGTTTATGTGTCTTCTTTCATTCTTTTTTGACAACTTTGTTCATTATTGTACTCTAGTATTGATTCTCTACTTTGTAAGCATTCAATCTATAAATCAAAAGATATCCCAATAAATTTTTGGTGCACAGCAAAGGAAAAGGCCTCCTTTCTGAAATGCTGTGGTTGGACATGTAGAAGGCCAGAGTCGTCTTCTGTGTCAGATCCAAGCTATGAACTGCAGTTTCCTGAGTTCTTCCCACTTTTAGGAAAGACATCAAGACTTTCCTCTTCAGATAATCCCTTTCCATTTGATTTAGCTTTAACAGTGATTGTAACTTATAAGATTTTAAAATGTTTAATTATTTAATTGTTGCTAGAGACTTAAGTGCCCTATGGAGAGAAAAAAATTATATAAATCTGACATGTAAGTAAAATTCAATAAATTAGCTTGGAGCATGAAAAGAAGCATGAAAGGAAGAGTTTCTTATGACTCTTCTTTCCTACCTTGACACATAGGAAGCTCTGGGCTCTAGGCTCTGCCATAAAACGGCAAATGAACTGAAGTAACTTACAAAATAGGAAAATTAATAAGGAAAGACAAATATGCTGACATGTCATAATTCCTACATAGTTTAATACTTAATGAATAACTTTATAACTTTTATAAGGAAATCATTCAGTGATTAAATTAAAAGGATAGTAATCACTTTAAAAGCTTGATTAGAAAAATATTCCTTTTGTCATATTAAAATTATAATGCAGGAAGAGTGGATTGCACATCAAACATTGTCAGATTGTGTATACCAGATCCACATTGTGAGATTTAGTATACCAGATCCACACTGCAAAAATTCCAATAACCACCAGGGGCAGCTGAGAGTTGGGGCTTTCTGGGTTTTCCATTGTTTTGCAGCCTAGCTATAGTTGTCCCAATGCAAATACAGTAGTGCCTATCTGTCATCAAGATACCCTGACCAACCTTGGACAGTGGAAGGTAATGTTTTTGTGCGTTGTTAGCATAACTATATTTTCAGCCTGCTGAATATCACAGAGGACTAATATAAGATTTGATCTTATATTTATATATTTGATCTTAGAACTTTTAATTGAGTACAAATAAAAGTGACTTCACATCTAGATCCCTTTTCTTCCTTTTCTTTTTTTCCACACTGATCAGTGAAAGCACCACCTATTTTGCACACATATATTTTGTTTATAATACAATACTATATATTGTGTCTCTATGAGTTTAATTCTGCTGTTCTCTGATACTGTGTCTGCTTGGGTTGTATGTACAGGACAGATACACTGGGAAGCCCAGAATGGCCTCGATATGCTCCACTCTTAGTCACATGAGCAGAAAGGTGGATAGAATAGCAAGGGTAAAAAAAAGCAAGGGTAAAAAAAAGCATGTAAAACCTGTCCTAAAGATGCTTTTATTTTAAAGAAAACTGGACTGAACGAGAACCTCTATAGACATGTAGAACCTGGCTTTTGGGATTCATTCTACTCCTTTAATTTTATTTTGGATGACATGACTGGGAAAAGAAGAAAGGGGGACTGAATGGAGAAGTCAACATCATTTGGATCCATTGGCCAACTGCTCTGTCATAGGGCCATCCTAAAGGTGCTTTTTCAAGAAGCAACTGGACTTTGTTTTTCCTTGAAGACATTTCACTTCTCATCCAAGGAGCTTCTTCAGGATGGGACAATACACTATTGACAAGAAATTGAATTTTACTGTTGGAGAATAAAGTTAATTCACCCACTCTAATACAAATTCTCAGAGAAAATTTTATAATCCAAATAGTATTCTGTAGGTTTTGTGGACTGTTCTAATAATGGAAACATGATGTAAATGGTAAGTCCAAATGTCTGGCTGGGAATATTGTAAGAGGAAGGGGAGAGAAGGAACAGTAAGCGGAACTTTTTGCTATGTTTCTTTTATTTCAGTTCTCCAGTTGATATTGTTGAGGTATACAGAGCAAACAACAGTAAAATAATAACGCAGGTTGTAACATCATATAACTTTCACAATTACATATTTGCATTCTGATGTATGACACAAATAAACATGTTGTGACATTTTCATTATGACACTCATGTTTCTCATTTGCTCCCTGGCCAGCCCTCAGAAGCCCATTACTTTGAACGTAGTGACAAAAAATAGGTCTTGATGGTATTATCATATTATCACACAACACAAAAAGGATTAACCTATTCCATATTAGTATGCGATCCAACAGACACACCAATAATCAAAGGTTAAGAGGTTTAATATTCTTGAATTCTACAAATGAACCACTACATGGTATACTTTATTGTTATTAATTATTGTCTGGGTTGATTGTTAGTTTTTATAAATGTCACATTACAGAAGAGTGACTAAAACACTATTTGCCGACTTTTGCTATGCAACTGTTTCATATCTAGGATGTGGTTGTTAATAGGTCACTTTATGGATGGATTAAATAATCACTATTTATTATTTTGCAGCCTATGAATTTCCTTTGTGAAGTGGGGAGGTTAATAATTGTACATTTGCACATAAATATTGTTAATGCATCCAGTGTGTTTTATATCCCAAATTTTTCAAAGAGCTCAAGATAGCATACATAACACTTCCCCTTCTGATATTTATTGACAACAACAATCTGTGAGATAAACTGAACTGAGGGAGAGTGACTAGCCCAAAGTTACTCAGTGACTTCTAAACCTGAAGAAGGTCACTGAACCTGGATCTCTCTAGTAGAAGACCAACACTTTAACCACTACCACAACTGTTGATGATGGGTAATAATCGCACAAACTGATTATAAACAGCAGCATGGCAAAGTAACAACAATGGTGCATTAGAATATCTATAAGAAATACAACTTGCCTGCAAGCAAGAACTGGTGAGACCACAAAATAAACAATAAGAAAAAGAAAGCTAAAGTCATTTGGGACTCTACAATTCAAATAGATAAGGATCTGCCATACAACACCCGAGACTTAATTGTTGACAAGAAAGACAAAAAAGTCTGGATAGTGGTCATTGTGATACCTGGAGACAGCAGAATAAAAGAGAGAAAAACTGGAGAAAATCACAAACTATAAAGGCCTGCAATCAGGGGTAAAATAATTGTGTCAAAAGAACACAAAGATACTACTAACATTAATAGATGCCTTAGGTATAATCTCAAAACATCTGGAGCACCACTTGGGCACCATCAGCATTGACAAAGTCATTATCGGTCCATTTCAAAAGACAGCTTTACTTGGACCAGTGTACATCTGACAAAACCTTTAACACCATCAAACATCAACATCTGCTTATCCCATGTCCTTGGGAAGTATTTGATAGATGGAGACAAATATCAAAACATCTGGCTTGTCAACCAACCAATAATTGTGCGACCAACAATAATAATGAATTTTCCAGACGGAAAATTCACGGAAATGCACTCTGGTGCCAGGATGTAACATAAGAGAAGGCCATCTCTTGTAGCTTATGGGAGAAGCAGTCTTTAGACAATCAGCCCCAAATATTTAGATTCTAAAAATCAATGCTAACATCTTAAACTGTTTTTTTAAACTTAAACTGCAGAAAAAACAATTGCTACCAACCTGCCTTCCATTGAGGAC
>QLTV01003972.1:16453-34751 GCA_003457575.1 Thermophis baileyi
AGACCTCCCCCTCCCTCCAGACCTCTGTTTTCGGCTACAGAGGCCTTCAGGAAAGCCTTGCAGGCTGCCGAAGAAATGGGCCGAGGTGTGGGAGGCCTGGTTGCAACTATCTGAAGGTAAGTAGTAGGGCAGCTCCACAGCTTCAGTGAGGCCTGTGCACATGCGCGGGGGGGGGCAGCATGGGGGTTGTGCACATGTGTTGGGAGAGGGCATTGCATTATGGGTGTGCGCACGCGCGTGCCCGCTATTGCGCGCGCACGCACCCTTTTGGCAACCGAGCCAAAAGTTCGCCATCACTGGATTATAACATAAAAGTTCACTCTTTATAGCTAGGGAAGATAATGTGGGCTTTACCAACCATTGTTTTCCAGCTTAATTGATTTTGGCTTCAGCCACCCTGCTGCTAAAGTATCATTCAGGTGCATTTATTTATATAGGGGTGTACAGATTGGTAACCTTTATTCTGAAGCAGACCCTTGAATTCCCAAATTTTTAATCTTGGAAGAATCCAAAATGACTGCAAAACAAGGTCAGAGCAGAAAACCTTGTAGTGCAGGGGTGTCAAACTCGATTGCGTCATGTGACGTATCGCGACGATTCTTGTTTCCTTAGGGTTTTTTGGGGAGGGGGGGGGAAACATGGAGTTTTACATTAAATTAGCCAATTTAAAGTTTTATTTGGGTTTTCCGCTCCAAAATAGCAGATGCTAGGGAACACAGTGGCCCACCAGAGAGAGCTGGGTGTAAGAGAATATAGACTTGAACAAGTTGGGTCTGCCTGAATCCCTGCAAGGCGGCAACGTAGTTGTCACCGTTGTGCTTATCCCCACCTTGTGTTCCTTCTAGGCAGTTGCTTTCTGGTGCAGAAGAACTGCAGCTTGTGGCTGACCTTCTGAGGTCTCTAGACAAAATATCTGAGATACCATCACAAGGAACCCCCTGAGAATCTATTACCTCTCATTCTTGAAGAAAACTAAGATTGGAAGCTGGATTTTTTTTTCAATGGCTTTGCGCTTTGGTCTTTAACTTCTGAGACTGTTAAGAAGGTTGCAGCTCATATAGTCACTACGTGTGGATTGATCAATGGAAAGTGTTTCATAATGTGCATATTTTCACACTTCACTGGCTGGCTGCTCATTTAGAGATTGCTTTAAAAGTCTAGTCAGGAATATATTTCTTATTTAACATGGCTGCCAGTCGAGCACACAGATATTATTAAAACTCTCTTCTTGATAGAAATCACATTTCTTGAAAACCAGCTGTTCTACAGGTGCAATAAAATCTTTTTATTGCATAGAGAAGATTTAACCTTCTGAATATAGTGTTTTGAAGCTTTTTAATTTCTCCAGATTTTGTAATAGTATTATTTTTTAAATTAAAATGAAACTGCAAGTATGGAGTTTGGTTTGGCTTATATTTTATATTTTGTTTTTTCCCCAATCATGGTGAAAACCAGGTCCATAAGCAAATGCCTCCTCTTTAAGGATTGGTTCTGGAAGAATTAGATACCACTGCTACCTCTTTTTTGGGCTGAAGTTTCCATCTGCTGCCTGTGTGTTGGGAGTGCACATAAATACATATTTATATTTTTGGTTTTTATGATGACTGCTTTCATATATTTGGTTTTCTGTTATATACTGCCCAGAGTCCCATTTTTGTAAGATGGGCAGCCACATAAATATGATACATAAATATATAAAATGCATCTCTTTTCCAGTTCATAGCAGTGGTTTACGATGATTGCAGCATTTTGAAGGTAGTGTATGTGTGGATGAACCAGAGTTGTTACCTAAAGTCACAGAAATAAACTGATCAAAAAAGAATTAAGCAAACCAAGGCTTTCATTGCCACCCACTGAGAAGTGCCAAAGACATTAATCTTGGGAGTAAGTCTTTCAAGAAATAATTTTCTTAAAGGATACCGGAGCTGGATGCATAATTTTTATTTATTTTTTTATTTTTTAAAAACAACAAAACATAACAAACATCAACACACAACATATTTTCCCTTTTTACAACAGTTTCGTAACGGTAGTATTCTGTTGTTTACATTTTTCCCCTTTTTAATCTTCTTTAAATATATTTATCCTTATTGTCCCATTGTCCTTTGTTTCTGTCTTTATTTCTTCACACAAATTAATTATATCTTAATATTATTTTACAAACATTACACCTTTTATCTCATTTCCCCATTCATTCTCATGTACTATTTCTAATCTCCAACCATTTATACAATTTATCCCATACTGCATAATAATCTCTATCTTCCTTTTCCTTCATCTCCTTCGTTAGCTTAGCCATCTCTGCACAGTCCAGAATTTTTCTTATCAGTTCTTCCTCAGTTGGTATGTTATCATTTTTCCAGTTCTGTGCATATGTTATTCTTTAAGTTTTCTTAAAGTATACTAATTAAAATAATGCATCCAGTTATACTGCAAATAATGCATCCAGTTAAGGTTTGTTGTGGAGAAGTGGTGTAGTGTTTTGACTTCCTAAACACTGGATGTAAATCTCACGAACAATTTGACTTGAAGGATTCAGCCATCTATTAAAATTGGCCTCAAGTTCATCAAGGAAAAGTGTTAAAACAGTCCAGTGTTTTTTCTCAAATCTTGGCACTGCATAATTTTTACAGAAAATCACACTGGTGTAATTTCTCCCGTTTAATCTATTTAATACTCTGATCTCCTAGTGGCATTTTGGGATCCCTCTCTTGGCTTTCCTCAATCCCATTAATGCAAATATTAGGATTTCAAGCCTCGATAATGGTTGTCTGGGTGAGCTCACAGTCAGTGCTGGGCCCAGAAGTCATTTTCTTGTTCGTGGTTCTCGGAGTCCCTCCACAAACCATGATTGAGCAAGCCATGGCTTGTTTAGTTTGCTTCCATTCAGAGGCAGCACTCCTGTTTTCTCCCTAACAACCCTGCGGGGTAGGCCGCTCCGCTCCGCATCGTCTAATGAGGCCGAGGAGGGTTGCCCTTGAACGGGGAGCCTCTACGTGACCGTTCGGTCTCTTCTACGACACGCAAGGCAATCCACCCGTCTGCCGCGGGAGATCGCGCGGACTGAACGGCTCCTTCTGACAGCGCGCCGGGAGGATTGCGTCCTCTCCGTTCATTGGCTACCGTCACACGTTGCAACCCCCCCCTTTTCTGTTTCTTTTCCTCCTGGTTGGCTGCGCCCAAGACATCACGTGTTCGTACCTCACGGGCTCTCTCCCTCTCGTGCGCCGCTATTGGATGATGCTCCGCGGCCGCAGATTGGCAAAGCCCGGAAAAGAAAGCCAACAGCGCATTGGCCGACGCATGGGCAGGAGGGCGGAGCCTAGGCAATTGTTGCCCCCCCCCCCAAGTAGGTGAAAGTAGGTGTGGCTTTCTCTTTCCTGAGACGGGGGAAAAGGTGGTTGTAATTCCGGTTTCATTAAGCCCGTGCGTGACGTCACTTCCTGGTCCGTCACCCGGCACGTTCCCCTCCCCGCTTCCGGCCGAGGGTTCCTAAGCGCTCCTCCCTCCTCCGTAGCGGCTTTGAGCAGGTGAGACCCGCGCCGTCGGTCAGGTTGGGGCAGCTGCAGCCTCTCTCGGCCCGAGGGAGCGGCGCCCGGCAGCTAGGCCCGCGGGAAGCCAGGGCTGGATTAGCTGGGCTTTATGATTGAGCCAGCTGGGATGGGCTGGCAGCAGACCCGCAGCGGCGAACGTGTGAACGCAGCAGACCCGGGGACGGAGGAGGAGGGGGGGCGGCTTTTGCAGGTGGGGCGCTTTAAAAGGAGAAGCCCCCTCCCCGCTCCTCCTCTCGTGCCCTTCCCGAGGGTCCCTTTCCCATCCACGCGTTCGGAGGGGGGGGGCTTTATTTTGCGTGTGGCGCTCATTCGTGTCAGAAGCGCCTGCGAATGGCAATAAAATGGGTGTAAAATCGGTCGTAAAAATACAGCGCGGGCTGCTCTGCGGAGCCGCCCAGAATCCTTTGGACAGTGGAAAAAATATATATGAATAAGTGAAATGCATAAATGCAATGAGGGTGGCTCCCTTTTTTAGAATCTGAACTGGTCCCTTCGTACATGGAGAGCGAAGCCTGCAAACCAGCGTCTGCATTTCCTGCGTCGGCTGAGCAGAGCACCTCCTGTCCTGGCCACTTTTTACAGAGGCCCGATGGAGAGCGTTTTAACGACCCCGCCTCCCTGTTTGGTTTGGTGGCAGCAGCAGCGCCTCAGATAGAAAGTCCCTACAGAGAGTGGTGAGGACAGCCGAGAAGCTCGCTTCGCGTTATTCACGAGACTGCTTCTAAGCGCTACGTGCTTAGAGCTCGAAGCATCGTTAAGAGACCCCCACACACCCACTCCACTGTCTTGTTTCTGTTGCTCCCCTCTGGGAGGAGGTTTCAAAGTATTTCCAGCAGGACTATCAGATTCTGTAACAACTTTGTTCCTTAGGCCATCCGTTCTGGTAAACTGGCAAGATTCGTTTCTCTCGCCACGTACATGTATACATCTGAACTAGACTGTGATGTTTCTCTGTGTCATATATGTGTGTGGGTATGTGGGTATATGCATCATGGTGATCTTTTGAGAGCTGAAAAGAATGAAATTTCATTTTAATGTATGCTGATTAGTGTGCATTTAAAGTGACAATAAAGTTCTTTTCCGTCCCACTCCACTCCTCTATGTTCTGTTCTGTTCTAATTCTAATCTATTCTGTATACTGTATAATTCTATTCTATTCTATTCTATTCTATTCTATTCTATTTTCTGTTCTGTTCTGTTCTATTTTCTATTCTATTTTCTTTTCTGTTCTGTTCTATTCTATTCTATTCTTTTCTTTTCTTCTGTTCTGTTCTATTCTATTCTATTTTCTATTCTATTTTCTTTTCCGTTCCGTTCTGTTCTATTCTATTCTATTCTTTTCTTTTCTTCTGTTCTATTCTATTCTATTTTCTGTTCTATTCTATTCTATTCTATTCTATTCTATTCTATTTTCTATTCTATTTTCTTTTCTGTTCTGTTCTATTCTTTTCTTTTCTGTTCTATTCTATTCTATTCTATTCTATTCCTATTCTATTCTATTTTCTATTCTATTTTCTATTCTATTCTATTCTATTCTATTTTCTATTCTATTCTATTCTATTCTTTGACTTTTCTGTCTTGTTTACAGGCGCCTCAGCAATGGAACTCGAGGCGGAACGAGAGAAAATCAGGCAGGAGATTGAAGAGCTGGAGAGGAGTTTGGGCCCAGTCATTCCGTCAGATGGGATTGGAGCGCTGGACTCCAGCTTGGAATCTGGCTCTGAAGAGGAAGGTGCGGCCTGGTGGAAAAGATCTCCATCTTGTCTTTTCATAGCCTTCTGCATCACAAGTCTCCAGTGGCTGGACCCCAGCTTGATGGGGAGGAGAGCCAAGAAATAACTAAAACCAGAAGCAGGGCTTTTGAGTATTATGGACAGCGTTCTTGTGCTAAAGATTTACCTTGTGCTTTTACAAGATGTCCACAGTGCTTAAATGATATTGTAAAACAGCACAAGAGAGAAAAATGGGATGGGTCCTGGTGGAAATTAGCAGAAACTCACAGCACTGTTAATTATTACAAAAATGAGAGAACTGTTATCATAAGGATACTTGTAAATTATGAAATGGGCTTCCTGATCACCATATGCTGTCTCAGCAATGCAGTCCTAAGTAGCCGCTTGTTTCCAAGTTATCTTTTGAAGTCTTTACATTCCAAGTCGCCCAAGGTTGTCTCGAACTGCCAAATGGGCTGCATATAAATTTAATAAATAATTACAATGTTTCTTTCTCTCACATTTATATCTTCTCTCCTCAGATGACCTGGAAGAGGATGAATCTGATACTCAACTTGACATGGCAAGTAACCAAATCGGAATTCTGCCTTTGGGAGGGGCTGCCTTTGAATATCGTTGCACTTCTGGGCATGTTTTCCTTTCTAACGTTCATCTTTATAGAAATACAGGAATGACTACCGGTAAAAAGAAGGAAGCAATGCGATGGCTAGAAATTGGGAGAAAGCAGAATTTCTTGTTGATTTAGTGGCCTTTTGCAATCCACGTTGGCCTCATATTAATATTCAAGATTTTAAATGTACAGCCAATGTTGGATACAGCCAATTTACATGCTTTCCACTCATAACAGGACTTTAAAACTATGCAACTGACTCTTAAATTACACTTATAACACAGCTAAATAACAATACCCGTAGTTAAACTCCCTAGATTCTAATGATTAAAGATAAATAATACCTAGCATTAAAATAATAGCAAAAGATGGAAAAAAGAAATGAAGCTGTAGTAACATAATGTTCCTTTTTTTCCCCATCCTGCAGCCCTTGAACTTAACATTTTTATTTAGAGGAGTTTCTTGTTTTTTAGGAACAACATTTTTCTAGTTTTAATCCCTTCTTCTGTATCAGGAGGTGGATCCAGGTGGGGAGAAAGGTGACCGCGAGGAAGATGAGGAGGAAGTCAACCTACCCCAAACCCCAGAAACCTGCCTCCAGATGAACCTGGTTTATCAGGAAGTGATTCAGGAGAAGATTGAGGAGATCAACAGTCTCCTTGCCCAAAATAAAAAGCAACAGGTGAGTTAAGCTGCGGGGACCCCGGGAACAGGGTGGAAAATCCTCATTTCCTTTGAGACTCTCCCCTTTCCCAGAAGAGTTGTCACAGGATGCCCATTTCACAGGTTAATGGGGATCAGAATATCTAATAGCTGTAGAGGAGATGTGGTGTGACCTTCAGCACACAAGTCCACCCCTCCTCCCACACACACACACACACACATTATAATTTCTCCTGTTGTGAATTTCCCCTCCCTCCCTTTTTCCTTCGGGTTTTTTTGACCATGACCTTTTTGAATCAAAATGTAGATTCAAGGAAGGATAAGTGCCTTCTAAAGGCCGGTTAATGACTGACTGGTAACTGGGTCTAGGGACAGAGCATCTGTCTGTACACATTTGTTGCTCAACAACAAGTCAGCAACTGGCCTTTCGGTTTTGCCTGCCATGTGCTTCATTCAGCCAGTCCTTGACTTATGACCGCAATTGAGCTCACAATTTTCTTCATAAGAAAGAGTCCCTTGGGAGTTGGGCGGCATAAAAATGCAACAAATAAATAAAATAAAGTGGGTCATCACGCAACTCCGCCTGATTTTATGATCCTTTTTTTTTTTTTTTTTGCAGTGATTGTTAAGTGAACCCATTGTTTGCTATTGGACAGTTTTTTCTGGAAACCGGAAGTAAACGTTGGTTTCCACAAAAGCATGAATTGTGGTCCTATGACCATAGGCATTGCAACCTGCCATTAATGTGGACTGGTTCTGAATGCTGAAAATGTCATGTGACCACGGTGCGGGGAGGGGTAGAGATGTCAGATTTTTTTTAGTCTATTTTTATTTTATTCCAAAAAAAGTTAAAATACAAAACTCCCAATTTTTTTTTAAAGAAACAAAGATGAAATGCAAAACAAACAAGACATTTAAAAAGTGCATAAAAACCCCGAACGCATGTACACGTATTGTCCTCCCTAGTTGAATACTGATTAATATATTACAACAAAATTAATTTCCCACCCCTTGTGAAACAGCCCCCGCCCCCAAATTTTAAACTACTAATTCTATTTGCAAATTATTAACCTGTCATCTATATACTGCTTTAATGACAAAATAGTGAAGAGGAAGAAGAACAATAATAAATCAAAAAAGGGAAGATTAAAGTTTCAAAACCTATCAGAATTTTGAATCCGGTCGTAAGTCCCATTTTTGGGGATCTGTCATAAATTTGAATGGTCGCTAACCAACAAGAACTGTAGTCTGTTGGCAGTCAGTTTCCAGAAACCTTATATTTGGCTTGCAAGCCCTGCACTTTTTCCCAGCCCCGCTAGAAGGAAGGAGAATTTAGTAAGGATGTTCACTCAGCTGAACTGTCTGAATAATTGGATGGTGGGATGCCTTCGTCTCAATTCTGGGATGTAGTTGCCAGAATTCTGGCTAGAGCCGAGGTGGCGCAGTGGTTAGAGTGCAGCACTGCAGGCTACTTCAGCTGACTGCTAGCTGCAGTTCGGCGGTTCAAATCTCACCGGCTCAAGGTTGACTCAGCCTTCCATCCTTCTGAAGTGGGTAAAATGAGGACCCAGATTGTTGGGGGCAATATGCTAACTCTGTGAGCCGCTTAGAGAGGGCTGTAAAGCACTGTAAAGCGGTATATAAGTCTAAGTGCTATTGCTATTGCTATTCATGGGCGCCTTCTGTTTGTGAATGTCCTGCAGGAAAAACTCACCTGGGAGCTGGCCGGAACAAAAGGCATGAAATCGAGCGATGGGAAATCCTTGCCAGCAAATATGTTTTTGGGCCATTTTATGAAGCCATATTTTAAGGACAAAACATCAGGGTTTGTAAGTATAATCGCAATGATAACTTATTCGACTCAGATGCTGCCTGGCTCCGAAAATCTCTGGGTGGCTCATAGTAATCAAATTACAATCGGGTCATAAAAAAGAAAAGATGGCAAGTGTGATAAAGGGAGGGGTGTCCCTCCCACTCGGCCAAGGCCTGGGAAAAGACCCAGGTCTTCACGGCTCTGCTGAACAACAGTGAGGGCTGTTGGGATCTTGGGAGAGAAAACTCACTCTAGAGGGCAAGTGCTGCTTTAGAGCAGGTGCCCTTCCAGGCTCCCAATAGATAACAAGTGAAGGAAAACAGGTAATCCTCGACTTACGACCACAATCGAACCCAACATTTCTGTTGTTAAGTGAGACATTTGTTCAGTGAACTTTTCACCATTTTACGACCTTTGTCGCCACAGTTGTTAAGTGAATCCCTGGCAATGGCTAAATTAGCCACACGGTTGTTAAGTGAATCTGGTTTCCCCCTTGACTTAGCTTGTCCGAAGGTCGCAAAAGGGGATCCCATGAGCCCGGGACGCTGCAACCGTCATAAATACGAGTCAGTTGCCAAGAGTCTGAATTTTCAATCACATGACCACGGGATGCTGCAATGGTTGTGTGAAACACGTCACTTTTTTCAGTGCTGTTGTAACTTTGAACGGTCACTAACTGAGCTGTTGTATGTCGAGGGCTACCTGTACAGAGCATGCCCATGCTGCAAGATCAGAGTGGCTAGGCAGATCCCATGGGAGACAGGTAGTCCCTCAGGTAACCAGGTCTTGTAGACCAGGGGTCCCCAGCCCACTACCAGACCTTGAGCCTTTCGGAACCGGGGCACGGACGTGGTGGGTGAGTGCGTGCCCTCACTTGCACAAGCAGCGGGTGAGTGCGTGTGCTCCATTTGCACAAGCAGCAGGCGTGCGTGCCCACCGCTCGTGCAAATGGAGCTGCGCACGTTATAGACCAGGGGTGTCAAACTGGATTTCTTCGAGGACCGGATCAGCATTGTAGTTGTCCTCCGCGGGCTAGCCGGGGAGGCGGGACAGACACCACCTGCAGCACTCTGCTGGCCAAAACGGGGTGTGTGTGGGGGGGGCCGCGTGTTCCCATTTTTGGCCTGGATGGCCTGCAACACCCTGCTGGCCAAAACAGGGTGCGCATGCCCCCCCCCATGCCCCATTTTGGCCGGCAGGAGGCCATCCAGGCCAAAAATGGGGCACGGGGGCCTTGTGCGGCCCCCACACGCCCTGTTTTCACTAGCAGAGGCACTGGGGGCCGGTTCTTTGCTAGTTCCAGGCCAGCCCTGCGGGCCAGATCTAAGCACCCCGTGGGCCGGATCTGGCCCGCGGGCCTTGAGTTTGACACCCCTGTTATAGACCGTAGCTATTTCTAATTTCCCTGGTTTGCTTCTCCCTTCATATGAACGCCAGCTTTGTTGTTGTTGTTTTCTGTTGTTTCCAAGTGGTAGTGCTCAGTTGTTGCCAAGGCAGGGAGAAAGATCTCAGCCAGATGGCCCTCCTGACAGGATTAGGCTGTCTCTCTCCTGCGACCTGGATTTGCTTTCCTGAAATCTCTTCAGCAGAGTCTCTCCTTCATTCTAGAAGTCCCCAGGGAAGGGAGTTGTCTTATGGCAGGGATTGAAATGGGAAGTGCAATAAAAGTGTCGGATTTTGTCCCCAGGGCCCTCCTGCCAACGACGACGCTCGAGAAAAGGCGAGGCAAGGCATCAAGTCTTTCGAGGAGCTGATCACGATCAAATGTAAGGGGCTACGGTAAAGGGACCGTTCATTGGGGAAGAGGATGTGGGTCCTCACGCATGACCCTAGCATGTTGTAACGGTGGTAAATACACGCTGGCTGCCAAGCATCTGAACACGGATAATGTGTCTGGGGATGCTGCTACGGTTGTAAGTGCGAGGACCAGTTTTAAGTTACTTTTTGTAGTGCCACTGTAACTTCGAACAGTCACTAAACAGTTTTAAGTTGAGGATTACCTATACATTACCTCTAAGTGCATTGCACAGGGATTAAGAGCCGCAGTGGCTCAGTGGTTAGAATGCAGTATTGCAAGTTAATTCTGCCCACTGCCAGCAGTTCGATCCTGACCGGCTCAAGATTGACTCAGCCTTCCATCCTTCCGAAGTCGCTAAAATGAGGACCCAGATTGTTGGGGACAAGAGGCTGACTCTGTGAACCGCTTAGAGAGGGCTGTAAAAGAACTATGAAGCGGTATATAAGTCCAAGTGCTATTATTATTATTATTACTATTTATTAAATTTGTATGCCGCCCAACTCCCAGGGGACTCTGGGCGGCTCACAACAATATAAAAAAACCATTAAAAGAAAACATAATAAAAACAGTTAAAAACAGTTAAAAACAGTTAAAAACTCATACATACCGTTTCATGGCCGGACTATTACTATTGCCCTTCCTTCCTTCCTTCCTTCCTTCCTTCCTTCCATCCATCCATCCATCCATCCATCCATCCATCCATCCATCCATCCATCCATCCATCCATGGTGTGCCATGGTTAGAATGCAGTATTGCAGGCTAATTCTGCCCACTGCCAGAAGTTCGATCCTGACCGGCTCAAGATTGACTCAGCCTTCCATCCTTCCGAAGTCGCTAAAATGAGGACCCAGATAGAAACAAACTGTTAATAAGATAACTTATTGCTTCTCCTCTTAGCCACTCCTCTTTCAGTCCTAGCCTTTCATATATGGACACCTATGTTGAATGGGAAGATTTACAATGAAATTATGAAATTATGACATCTATTCAATTTGAGGAAAAAACTCCAAGAAGATATTTAATTGGGCATTGGTGGCATGGTGGTGCAGTGGTTAGAATACAGTATTGCAGGCTAATTCTGCCCACTGCCAGAAGTTCGATCCTGACCGGCTCAAGATTGACTCAGCCTTCCATCCTTCCGAAGTCGCTAAAATGAGGACCCAGATTGTTGGGAACAAGAGGCTGACTCTGAGAACCGCTTAGAGAGGGCTGTAAAAGCACTGTGAAGCGGTAGATATGTCCAAGTGCTATGGCTATTCCTTGATTCCCTTGCAAACTGCCTATGAAGCCCTGGCCAGGGGACTGGGCTACCACTTTCCCTGACAAGGACTTCACAACATTCAAAGTTAGCCTCCGCCCCCACCCCACCCCGACTGAGAATTCCATCCTGAGTTTGATCCATTGAGTGTTGAATTCCACTTTCCTGAACCCCGACCCTGCTGTTCTTCCCCAGGGAAAAGCCGGGAGAAACTGCTCCTGCAACAGGCCGTCGTGAGCGATCGCTTACAGCATCTGCTGCAGCCAAAGCTGCTCAAGTAAGTTCTCTTGGCTTCTGGTAAGAAACGGGAGCGGGGGGAAAAAACCTTGTAGCCCCACCAATTGCGTCGACCGGAACAACCCACACTTTCTGTCAACCAGTTTTGGGCTTTTCGTAACCTTTCTTGAATTAGAGCAGGGGTGTCAAGCTCAAGACCCGGGGGCTGGATCCGGCCCGTGGGGTGCTTAGATCTGGCCAGTAGTGGGTTCTAAAACCCTTTACTACCTGTTCGCTTGCGTGAGCGCGCGACACTTCTGCGCATGTGCAGAAGCGTCCCAGGCGGGTGGGTGGAGCCTCCTGCCGCCAGCGCTACTGAACCGGGAGCAACCCACCGCTGGATCTGGCCCACAGGGAAACTGTGAAGGACTGTCCCGCAGTGCCTCTGCCAGTGAAAACGGAGCTTGGGAGGGCTGCGTGCGGCCCTCCCAAGCTCTGTTTTCGCTGGCAGAGGGTTGTAGGAGGCCGTCACAGATGAAAATGGAGCTCGCAAGGGTCGCGGGCGGCACTCCCAACTGCAGTTGGCACACCCACTCTGGGCATGGCCAGAGTGGGTGTGGCCAGCTTGACGTCACTCGTGTCGGAGGCGCCTGTGGTGGCCCAAGTGCTCTGCCAGCGAAAACGAGCTCCCGAGCTCCGTTTCGGCAGAGGGTTGCAGGAGGCCGTTGCAGCCGAAACGGAGCTCGGGAGCCCTTTTTCGCTGGCAGAGCGCTTGGGCCACCACAGGCGCCTCCGACACGAGTGACGTCAAGCTGGCCACACCCACTCTGGCCACGCCCCCCCAGCCCCCCCCCCGAGATCAAACACAAGTCTGATGCGGCCCTCAATGAAATCAAGTTTGACACCCCTGAATTAGAGGGAGATTTATTCAATGCCATCGCTTATACTTCGGAGGGATAGTAATAGGAGCAGACAAGCTTTCTGGGAAACATGTGTAACCTTGAGGCTGCATTTCCTGAGGAAGAAAATCCCAGCCTTGGGGTGAGAATCTTTGTTTCTCCATCGCTGCATAGACAAGCTGGCTTTAAAGCTTCAGATCAATGGTTCCTGTTCTCCAAGCTGCTCTTAGAAGGGGTTCCCCAAAGGCACAAATTAAGGTGCCTCTAGAATCGGCCCAGGCACGCTTGAGTCTGGCCCCAAGGCTGTGGTTGTACCTCTTGAGATAATTTCGTAGTACGACTGGAAAAATGGGAAAGGACGAGACCGCTCAGATCATCCAGCTTGTTGCAGGGGGTTGTTCCCATCTCTGTTTTTTGTGTCTCTGCATCAGGGTGGATTTATCACGATTTAAATCATGATATAAATCACTAGTGAAAAGGCTTGATTTCAATCAACTTGATTTATATCATAATTGTTAAAGAGCAACTGTCATGTCTGTCCCGCAGTGGCTCCTCCTCTGATCCGCTGTTGACTCACCGACAGACCCATTCACTTTAATGGGACGCTGGTGATGCGGCAGGGACACCACAAGGTGAGGGACGTGGTGGGCAGCAGGTGAGTAGGATGCCCACTAACAGGCGCTGCCATGATGAATCTGAAATGACAGGTGCTCTTTAATATTATATTTATAAGCTGCTTAGAAGGTTTCACTTTCATTTTTACTGCTTGCCCTTCCTCCTCACACTTAAGAGCCTGGTGGTACAGATGCATTTCTCTCCAAACAATCATACATACATAAATTTGCAAAACAATGGGCTAAAGGAATATTCCTGCACTTTATGATTTATCTCATGGTTACTGTGAAATTATGTGAATGTATCAGTGCAGTGCATGTTATCTCAGCTTGCAGAGCTTGGATTCATTGAATGAGTTTACCAACAATGTAAATATTGCAGAATATACAGCTTCATGCTACATAACTAAGCTCCATTTCATGCTGAATAAACTAAATTATTAATGTATCTTAAATAGAAAACTATCTTTAGACAGATTTTTACTCCAAAAGCATTTTATTAAAATAAATTTGATAAAAATTTAAAAAATCCGATTTAAATAAAAAAATCCGATTTAAATTTTAAAAATCTGATTTTTAATTTTTTTTTTAAAAAAGTCATCCATTTTTATCCACCCTGCTCTGCATAGATCTCTTCTAATTTTTTCCAACAGGGTGGATTATCTGAATGAAAAACGGGAGAAATCCAAGGACGAGATGGAAAAGCAGATCTTGGCGAAGCAGATCCAGGAAACGGAACGTGAAATAAGTGAAATCAAGTAAGATTCGCAGCTTGAATTCCAAAATGACGAAGGTCTTCTTCTATTGACTGCTTGTGTCCCTGAAACGCATGTGAGCCAGAGCGTAATTTGGGAAGCTTTCCTAAAGCAATTTAGATCCACCTGCCAGCAAGAGTGATCTGGCAAAAGGCAGCAGGAGAGAAAGAGGGAAGGAGTTGACTTCTGCCTTAGTCACTGCGTCCAACTAAAACCATTTAGTTACCTTTGCAAGAGCCCACGTGGCTCTCTACTAAGTATTCTCTATTCTAGTCTTTCTCAACTTTCTCAACTTTAAAATGTGTGGACTTCAGCTCCCAGAATTCCACCAGCCAGCATGCTTGGGAGAAATTCTGGAGTTGAAATGCACAGATCTTAAAGTTGCCCAAAGTTGAGAAAGATGCTCTATTCTAAGAAAACGCTCATTTTTGTAGGGGTCTTACACAATATGCAGTGCTAGAATTGGCTGATAGTTCCTTAAAGTTGCTGAAGAAAACTGGCATACTGGATGGCATACCTGGTGTAAAACTCCAGAATCTGTCCAGAAGCAGATTTTTTTCTTACCTGATACCCGGTCTTTGATTGAGGGACATCTTGGCAGTGTTAGGA
This sequence comes from Thermophis baileyi, assembly GCA_003457575.1. Taxonomy (NCBI): domain Eukaryota; kingdom Metazoa; phylum Chordata; class Lepidosauria; order Squamata; family Dipsadidae; genus Thermophis; species Thermophis baileyi. Next base: position 30,976 of record QLTV01003972.1, read on the forward strand.
AGTCAGGGCTAGGATTATAGGAGCAACCTATAAATTGTGGGATACTCTGAATTTGAAGCTGCTCTGGCTCCTTTGGGTGCATGCCAAAAATTTCTGGGCAGTCAGTTCAGCAGTAAATGGCTCACCGTGGGCATGGTTTTGCCAATAACAGAAGTAACTTCAGTCTTCAGTGTTGTAAAACACAGTCATGTGACTGCAGGACACTGCAGATGGCTGTGATTGTGGCCGTTGTTGCAGGGGATCGAAGTTCGCTCATGTGACCGAACTTGTGTCAGAAATTTGAATCCAGGTCACAAGCCAAAGTAGGTCTGTTGTAACTTTTACCTACAGTAGCTAAGCTACTGTACGTCATGGACTGTATGTTAATAAGCAAAACTGAGCTGAAACTGATGCAGCAACATTTAAACTAAGGAGGGGAGATGACTGCAAACTCTGCCTTCTCCCAAGTGGCTGCTTAAAGAACAGCGCAAATGCTTTTCTAACTGCGGTTGTGTTTCCTCGGGATCTAGCGTGTTGCCAGAAGAAGCTTTGCTGGGAAACAGACATGATGAGCACGACTGGGACAAAATTGCCAACATCAATGTGAGTCCACCCCGGTCCCTCTGCCCGGTGCCTCCAAAATCTTCTGCGGGAACAGCGGAGGGAAATTTGGCCTGGAAATGAAATTTCCCCTGTGTGTTTTCCAACTGAAGTTGTGACCATTTATTCCGTCTTGCATCCTCCCTAGTTTGAAGGAACACGCAACGCAAAAGAGCTGAGAAAATACTGGCAAAATTGTGAGCATCCCAACATCAACAAGAAGGAATGGAGCGAGGAGGAGATCGAGAAACTGAAGGAAATCGCTGTCCGGCACGGCGGTCTGCATTGGGAAGCGGTTGCCCAAGAGCTGGGGGTAAGGCCAGCGAGTCTAGCCAGGATGCGGTAGAACAGGGGTGTCAAACTCAAGGCCTGGGGGCTGGATCCGGCCCGCAGGGTGCTTAGATCTGGCCTGCGGGGCCGCCCTGGAAACAGTGAAGGACCAGCCGCAATGCTTCTGCCAGTGAAAACAGAGCTTGGGAAGGCTGCGTGCGGCTCTTCCGAGCTCCGTTTTCGCTGGCAGAGGGTTGCAGGAGGCCATCGCAGCCTAAAACGGAGCTTGGTAGCCCGTTTTCGCTGCCAGAGCGCTCAGGCCACCAAAGGCGCCCCCGACACAAGTGACGTCAAGCTGGCCACACCCACCTGGCCACGCCCACCCCGGCCCCCCAAGGTCAAGCACAATCTTGATGCGGCCCTCAATGAAATCGAGTTTGACACCCCTGCAGTAGAACCGCTGGCTGGAATGTTAATAGTGTGTGTGTGTGTGTGTGTGTGTGTGTGTGTGTGTGTGTGTGTGTGTGTGTGTGTGTGTGTGTAAAGGGCAATTACAGTTCAAATGTCCAAGGCAGCATTAAAATCACCCATTTCTTAAAGCTGGAAAATTTTATAGAGGAGGCATTGTAGACTGCCAGGGACAGTCGTGGCGCTCGGAAAGAATCACAAAACGGGGCAGTTGGTAGAATTTGCAAGGGGAACACAAGGATCGAGTTTGACCATGGAGGTTCAGAACACAATATCAATTAATTATCTGTTTATTCTGTTGTATAGGGAGTCCTCGACTTACAACCACAATTGAGCCCAAAATTTCTGTTGCTAAGCGAGAGATGTTGTTAAGTGAGTTTTGCCTCTCTCTCTTGCTACAGTTGCGAAGTGAATAACTACCGTTGTTAAGTTAGTAACCTGGTTGTTAAGTGAATCTGGCTTCCCCATTGACTTTGCTTCTCAGGAGGTCGCAAAAGGGGATCGGGTGACCCCGGGACATAAATACATGCCAGTTGCCAAGCGTCTGAATTTTGATCCTGTGACCAAGGGGATGCTGTGACGGTTGTAAGTCTGGAAAACGGTCATAAGTCACTTTCTTCAGTGCCGTTGTACTTTGAACAGTCGCTAAACGAACTCTTGTGAGTTGAGGATTACCTGTAGCTTCTTTATTGTTGATCACCTGTTTGGAAGAACCTGGCTAGACTGACTGCATTCTCTTGCGAACAGGCAGATAAAAGCTTCAGGAGTCTGCCCTCTGCTGCTGCTTCCTCCCACAGAGTGATTCCAAGCTAGAGCCCCTCTTAACTCCCACCTCTACTCTAGCTGGTGATTCTACCACCGTCTCCTATCCCTTGGGTGTCCATATGAACCGATGAAATAAATGCACGCGTGGGTCGTCCGTGCAGCAGCTCTGACCTCCTCTGCCTCCCCCATTTCTCCCCCTTTCTGGCCTGCCATTCCCCACCCAACCCGCTGCTTCTTCTCCCTCCCCAGACGCAGCGCACAGCCTTTCAGTGCCTCCAGAAGTTCCAGTCCTACAACAAAGATTTCAAACGGAGCGAATGGAGCCCCGAAGAAGACCAGATGCTCAGGCAGCTCGTGCAGGAAATGCGAGTTGGGAATCACATTCCTTACAGGAAAAGTAAGCTACCTCCTGGGGGGAGTGTCCTGATTGTAGCACCCGCTGTCAAGGTTCCGACTGTCAAACCCAACCAAGCAAGCGCTGTCGAGACAATCTGATCTCTTAATGCAAAACTTTTTTAGAGTACATCATTTCGGCACAGAATGAAAGCAAAACCAGCTCTGGCTAATTCCCGGGAAATTCAGTATAATTAAAGTATAGAATCCTCCCTCCCTTCATTAGTGTAGGTCACATTGTCCAATTAGGTGTCCAGGTGTTGTTATGGGAAAATCTCCACGACTCTGGCAGACACCTGCTGGTATGTCCTTGGTTCCCATGAGACTGTTTCTTGTTATCGTCCGGAATACACATTCCAATCTCTCCCTCCCAGAAGTGTGGACTTCCAGCTCCCAGAATTCCCCAGGTGGCCAAGTTGGTTGGGAGCTGAAGTCTACACATCTTCAATTGGCTAAAATTGGGAAACACTGGTTTCGATTCTTGTTATGATTCCTTCCAAAATGTCCCCGGTTGGTATTTGAGAGCCAAAGATGCGAGGATTTTAGGTGCCCAGGCTTGAGATGTTGGAGCAGCTGATCTTGAGAGGCACCTGGCTGCGGTAATGCGGGGAAGCCCTCTTCTGCGGGAGGGGGCAAAGCAGCCTCTCCAGTGCTGGGCATAAGCGATGATCAAGCCATAGGGATTTTCTGGTCCAGCAAAATGCTGACTCTAAGTGTTGCCTGTTCCACAGTGGCATACTACATGGAGGGGAGGGACTCTGCCCAGCTGATCTACCGATGGACCAAGCGAGTGGACCCCAACTTAAAGCGAGGCGCCTGGACACCAAAGGAGGATGCTGTAAGTAAGGGCCCTTTTCCGTAGGGAGGCTCAACTCGGCTAACTCCCCTGGGAAAACTGCTCCGTGGCACCATGTGGGCATCTCCACCAGCTCCCTTCTCTTTCTTTCTTTTTTAATAAATTTTATTAATTTTCTATTAATTACATTTCTTAGTGCTTAATAAACATTGTGTTGTCTGGGTATTTAATTTGCTTAACTATACAGATGCCATTCTTACTCTCCACCCCTTTTTTTCCAACCACTGGTAAAATAAGTTCCATGTTTGATAATATTCTGTGTCTTCTTTCTGCTTGATTTTCAATGTCAGTCTATCCATTTCTGTGCAGTCTAGTACAGTGATGGCTAAACTTTTTCTTGTCGTGTGCCGAAAGCACACGTGCCGGCACCCATAATGCAATGCGTTCCCCACGTGCGTGAACACACAACCCCCCCACGCGACCCCCCATCCCACACATGCACGAC